>CAUYQV010000467.1:0-12992 GCA_963574575.1 Galagoides demidoff
TCAAGCGAGTCTCCTGCCTCTGCCTCCCAAGTAGCTGGGACCACAGGCACCCGCCACAATGCCCGGCCATTTTTTGGTTGCAGCCATCATTGTTGTTTGGCGGGCCTGGGCTGGGGATTCGAACCCGCCACCTTAGGTGTACGTGGCTGGTGCCTTAGCCGCTTGAGCCACAGGTGCCGAGCCAGCTTTTTAGATTTTAATAATAAGGCAACAAAAAACATGTCCTTTAAACTTGCCCTAGGGGGTTGGAAACATGCTGTGGGCTGTGTAAGGTGCAGTGAGGGCAGACACGGCCTCATTGGATGCCTGTGTGCTGTGAGTTTGCCAGGGAATGAGGGTGGCTGATTGAACACCAGATTGCCAGGTAATCCCTGATGCTTCACAAAAATATCAGTAATGGGGCGGCACCTGTGGCTCAAAGGAGTAAGGCGCCGGCCCCATATGCTCGAGGTGGCAGGTTCAAACCCAGCCCTGGCCAAAAAAAACTGTAAAAAAAAAATCAGTATTGCTGTAAGTAATAAAACTAATACTTCATTGCTCTTTACATGTTTTCCCCAAGAAATCATCTGAACTGGGTTCAACGCAGTCTGGAAGTTTAGTTGAAGCGTCTGTTCCCCTTACAGAGTTCACAGAGGCTTCAGAGGGTGAGTAATTTTTCCTTAGCAATGTCCCAGTTGCTCCATACAGTAGACATTTATGATTAGGGTACTTGTTCCCTCATCGGGAAAACTGAAGTGGTTCCCAACTTTTTAGCATCTCTCAGCCTCATAGAAATGTGTTAGAATTCTCGTTGGATGTGGGATGGTCTCTTTTTGGAGCTGCTATCAGTAAGAATTAGTGAAGAATTCCAAGCTGATGGAATCTTGCATAAGGGGTAGGGCCTGTGACTATATTAACAGATACATTCTGTTGAATGAATATCATGTGTACTTTTTTTTGCATATTTCTGTTTTTAAGTGTGAAGTTTTACCAGAATGTAAACATTAATTATCCTTTCCCAAAGCCAGTATTCTTGTCTTGAGTGAAAGTTCCTAGCAGAGTTTTATGTTTATTTTTATCAGACCTGTCTTTATCTTTAAAGTGAAACTCATACCCAAGCATATAGGTGGATCTTACTTTTTTATCCATCCTGATAATTTCTGCCTTCAAATTTGAGTAGTTACCTTGCTGATATTGTATATAATTATTGATGTGGCTTCACATCTACCATTTTATCATGTTTTTTGTTCTGTTTGTCTGTTTTTCTATTTTTGCCTTTGGGTTTATTTTAGCGGTTTTTTGTTGTTGTTGTTTTTAGAATTGCATTTGCATTTGTGTGTTACCTTTTAAACCTGATACCTTACTGCATTTTTTTAAGTTGTTGCTCTAGGGATTAGAATATATCTTTTTAAGTTTCCACAGACTACTTAGAGTTAGTACTGTACAATGAGTCTCTTATAGGAAACATCTGATTAGATCTGGGTCTTCTGTTTACTCTGCAGTTCAGTCTTTTTACTGAAGAATTTTTTTTTTTTTTTTTGAGACAGAGCCTCAAGCTGTCCCCCTGGGTAGAGGGCCATGGCATCACAGCTCACAGCAACCTCCAACTCCTAGGCTCAAGCGAGTCTCCTGCCTTCGCCTCCCAAGTAGCTGGGACCACAGGCGCCCGCCACAATGCCTGGCCATTTTTTGGTTGCAGCCATCATTGTTGTTTGGGGGGCCCGGGCTGGGGATTCGAACCCGCCACCTTAGGTGTACGTGGCTGGCGCCTTAGCTGATTGAGCCACAGGCGCTGAGCCTTTACTGAAGAATTTAATCCATTTACCTTCAAGAAAATTGTTGATAGATGAAGAATTGCTACTGCCACTTCGTAATTTGATTTTTGATTGTTTTGTGGGTTCCTTCAATTCAAAAAATTACATCCCCAGAGATACTGTACCCTTGAACCAGACAAGTTAGTAAACTATGATTCTAAAAATAACTTTGATGGGTATAAAAATATGCAAAAACAAAGATTTATAAATAAATGGACACAAACCAGAATCTAATCTTCAGCATGCCATCTGAAAGAAAATCAAGTCAAATTCGTATGCCAGTTTAAGAAAAGAGCATTTTGCCCAGACTTCCGTTTATGATACAAGGGTTCCCTTATGGTTTCTGCCTACTTAAGCAAGGTACTTAGAAACTAGTTCTGCTGTAGAGCAACTGTCTTCACTTTGACAACGTGCCCTTTCTCTTCACGGCCTTCCTGTCAGAGTTCCCTCTCGTTTCTGGATTACGTACAATGTAGTGTAAGAAGTACTTTCTCCCATCTTAAACCTCCCTTCCCTCCCAGCCAGAACTTCATTTCTTTGTGCTCATTTTAGGCCAAAAGACTTTAAGAGAAGATTGCACTCCTCCTTGCCTCCCATTTTCTCCCTCGTTTTTAAGTTATTTTTTGTTTTTCATTATTATGCATGCCTACTAGTTGTCTCTCTTTATGAAGTACACGTGATGGTTTGATACAGGCATGCGATCTGAATGAATCACATCCGGGTAGTTGGATTTTCCTCATCATTTCTTTGTGTTTGCAACAGTCCAGTTTCCATTCTTTCAGTTCTTCTAAAGTATGCCCTGACTTACTGTTGGCTGTAGCCATTTTGTTCTGCTAGCAAATACTGTACATTCTAACTCTGTCACTGTATTTTTGTACATATCAACCATCCTCACTTTCTACCTTTCCTAGTCTCTGGTAACTCTCTGTCTCCACGAGATCAATTCTTTTTAACATTTCGCTCCCACGTGAGAGTGGAAACATTCAAGGTTTGTCTTTCTGTGCTTGGCTTATTTCACTTGCCATCCTGTTCTCCAGTTCCATCCACATCATTGCAGATGGCAGGATTTCATTATTTTTTTGCAGCTGTCTAATAATATTCCATTGTTTGTTTGTACCACACTTTTTTATTCGTCTTCCATCAGTGGACACTGATTAATCTTGGCTGTTGTGAATGGTGCTGATCAACTGGGAGCAGATATCTTTACATTGAACTTGCTGCTTCTGGCTATATCCCGAGCAGTGGGATTGCTGGGTCACATGGTAGGTCCGTTTCCAGGTTTTGAGGAGCTTCCATCCTGTTCTCCATAGGGGTTGCGTTAACTTACCTTCCCCCCAACAGTCTGTGAGGGTTCTTTCTCCACATCCTTGTCAGCATTCATTATTGCCTGTCTTTGTGATTAAAACCATGTTAACTGGGGTAAGATGATAACTCGTCGTAGTTTTACCTTTCATTTCTCTGGTGAGTAAAGATGTTGAGTTTTTTCCTATGACTGTTGGTCATTTGTATGTCTTCTTTGGAGAAATGTCTATTTAGAGACTTTGCCCATTGTTTTTAATTGAATTTTTTTTTAATTATTGGAGTTTCTTATCTAGTCTAGTTATTAATCCCTTTTCAGGGGCGTATTTTGCAAATATTTTCTCCCATTTTGTGAGTTGTCTCTTCCTTTTGTTGCTGGTTTCCTTTGCTGTGCAGAAGCTTTTTAGTTAACCTGAGAGTTAGTGAAGTTAATCTAAAAGTTTAGTGATCCCTTTTGTCCAGTTTTGCTTTGGTTGAACAAGTCCTTTCCCAGACCCGTGTTCTGGAACTTCTCTCTAGTGTTTTCCTTTAGTAGTTTCCAGCCATAGGTATTATATTTTTAATCCATTTTAATATGTTTTTTGTATGTGGCGAGAGGTGATGGTTTAGTTTCATTCTTCTGCATGAAGAATTCTTCTCCATTCTTCTGTGGTTATCTAGTTTTCCCAGCACCCTTTATTGAAGACAGTGTTCTTTCCCCATTGTATGTTCTTGACACCTTTGTGGAAGATAAGCTTGCTTGCTATAGGTGTGTGGAGTTTTTTTTTTGAGACAGAGTCTTACTATGTCACCCTAGGCAGAGTGCTGTGGCATCACAGCTCACAGCAACCTCAAACTCTTGGGCTTAAGTGATGCTCTTGCCTCAGCCTCCCAAGTAGCTGGGACTACAGGCTCCCACCACAGCGCCCAGTTTTTTTCTTGTTGCAGTTGTCATTGTTTAGAAGACCCTGGCAGGATTCAAACCCACCAGCCCTGGTTTATGTGACCGGCGCCCTAACCGCTGAGCTATGGGTGCGAGCCTAGATGTGTGGATTTCTTTCTAGGTTCTCTTTTCTGTTCCATTGGTGTAAGTGTCTGTTTTTATATCGGTATCATATTTTTGTTACTACAACTCTCTAGTATAATCTGAAGTCAGGTAATGTGATTCTTCCAGTTTTGTTCTATTCTGAGTCTTCTGTGGTTCCATATAAATTCTGGGATTTTTTTAGTCTATTTCTGTGAATAATGTCATTGGTGTTTTGCTGGGAATTGCATTGAATGTGTAGATTGCTCTGAGTAGTGTAGGCATTTTAACAATATTGATTCTTTTAATCCATGAGCATATAATATCTTTCCATTTTTTTGCATCCTCTTCAGTTTCTTTCATCATTATTTAGAGATTTTTTTTCTCCTCTTTGGTTAAATTTACTAATAATAAGGTATCTTATTTTATTTGTAGCTCTTGTCCTTGACCCTTGCTCTGAGTTTATTTCTTAGCTTCTTTTCTCTGTCACCCCAGCCTTGCTGTGCCTTTGCTATGCTAGGTGCGTCTCTGCCTCGAGGCTTTGCACTTGGCTTTGTATTTGTAATGCCCTTCTCTAGATCTGTGGCTCACCTATTTATTCAGATACCTGCTCAGGGGGTCTTCCTGATTACCCCAGAGTGGTAACACCCCCTTCCCATCTTATCATATTCTGTCTGTTAGTGCTACATTATTTTTCTTAATTGCCTGTATTGGTGCTTGTTGTTTTATATATGTATATGTTTCTTTAACTTCTTGTTTTGAGATGACTATAGCTCCACATGCAGTTGTGAGAATAATATAAGCGATCCAATATTGTTCTTACCCAGGTTCCCCCAGAAGCATATCACAGCTAGGAAACTGATGTAGGTACAATCCCCCAACTTGTTTTCAGATTTCATCAGCTTTACATGCACTCACTTGTGAATCTACTTAGTCCAGAAAGTTTTATCATGTGTGTAGACTCTGGTGACCATGCTGCGGTCAAGATACACAACAGTTCTGTCCCATGGACCCCCTTGGAGCCACCGCTGCTTCCCTCCTGTCACCCCTCCCTATTGTCAGATTTTATGTTGTTGATTCTATGATAGGGGCTCTTACTGTGTGTTGTTCATCACAGCCTGTCCAGTCACCTAGGGGACATTCCATCACATCATGCATTTGTTCACTGAGTCACTTGATCATAAGACAGTGTTCTCTTGTGATGAAGAACTGAGGGCGGAAAGCCTTGCCTGGTTTTTGGGCAGATACTTAAACATTTCTAGTGTGGTTTGATAATCTTTCTTCTCACTAATCCCTTTCCGTGTTACTCCCACTCTTGAGGACTGAAATGCCTCTGACGCCAGCAATGAAATTGCTCATTATTGAGCACTTAATTTTATGGTGCTGGAAATCAGTGTCATGGGTCAAGACAGACTAACAGGTCATAGCTTCCTCTTTCAACCTCTGGCCCATATTTTTAACGGACCCAAAGTGCCTTACCTTTACCTTGAGTAGTTAGATTTGAATTCTCAGCTGTGCCTGATGCCATCTCTTTACCTCCTCTTTGATTTCCAGATAAAATTCCAGATGTTTCTCCTTAACAGGATGTATTAGAATTGAATTTCTTAATAGCACATCATTACCTTTGTAGATATATAATGTATTTTAGGTCTAGAACAAATTCAAACTTCTTCCACCTATGTTTCCATTTTTATCTTGAAGGACTCAGGGTTGCTGACTGTGTGGAGGACAGAGGACCAGGTGATGGCGTTTCACCTGACACCTTCACTGAAGGCGCAGGCTCAGACACAGTCTCCGACTTGATGTCCCCAGTTACCCCAGTGTGGACGAGGGACTTTCCTCCCAATGAGACCTTTGTACTGCGTTCTGTACTGAAGAAACCCTCCGTCAAGCTGCTTTCCGAGAGCTTACAGGTAATAGGAGAGTTACATTTCCTAAAGCAAATGAGCAAAAATTCATTTTGGTTGACAGCAATACTCTGAAATGTCATTTATTGTACTGATTTAAAAGAAAGTATCTAAGGGTAAACTGGTTTATCTCATCTTTTCTCATTTATAGTAGTATGTGGAAGTTCTTTTTATTCTGTTTGATAATAAAGAATGGTGTGGGCGGTGCCTGTGACACCAGCCCCATAAACCGGAGGTGGCGGGTTCAAACCCGGCCACAGCAGAATATAACAAATACACTATAATTTATAAATGGTTCATAATCTTAATTATAATTATTAATCTATAAACATATTTTACCGATTAATTTTTTATAATTCTATAATGATGCTGGTTAACATAATTAATGTGTCAGTCTATTACCTGTCTACCCAAAATATTTGGTCTTAAAAATACTTCTTACAGCTATGATTTTTTTCCCTAAGCTGAGTTAACCTGAAGAAAGAGGAAGTTGATAGGAATTAGCTGAATGGCAGT
The DNA here is from genome assembly GCA_963574575.1 of Galagoides demidoff. NCBI lineage: Eukaryota > Metazoa > Chordata > Mammalia > Primates > Galagidae > Galagoides > Galagoides demidoff. The sequence continues at coordinate 6,519 of CAUYQV010000467.1, forward strand.
TACTAAGTAGTTTCTCTGGACAGTTTCTGGCATTAAACAGCAGTACCTTAGGAAAGGTACTGGCCCCATTTGACACACACTTAAACTTGCTGGTTTGTTAAGTCAACTCAGATAAGTCTGATGTTAAAATTCATGACAGGCGTAAATCTGTAAGTGATGGAGAGTATGGGCTGAGGGGACAAAGTGCCTAGTTCAAATCCTGACTTAGAAACGTATTAGCTGAACCTTTTTGTGCCTGGCTTCCTGATCTACAAAAGGGTAATATTAGTAATTACCTTATGCATAATTTGAGCATTACATGGGATAATAATAGGAAATCACCATCAGGCCCTGGCACATCAGAAATACCAATCACTTTTTCAAATCATAAGCATTTAATATTTCTATGTCTACACATCTGTCTCTAAAGCCAAAATAAACTAGATTACCTTCCGTCTACGTGGGTAATTGGTGGTGAATTGTTATTTTAAATGTTTCAACAACTTTGATTAAGAGCTGATTTAGATACAGTACTTTAGGGAAGGTATTGGCCCCATCCAATCCAGCAAATGAACTTACTACCGTATGAAGTTAATATTTATTAGCAGTTTGATACAGCGAACATCAAATCTTCTCATTAGAATTGTGTGAGGCTGGTTACAACATATTAACTTCATATGGTATTAACTTTATTTGCTGGATCAAAGATAGAATGAATTTAACCAACATTTGTTGATTGCTATTATTTTAATTTTGTCTTAGAATACCATCTTCTAAGGTAATATCTGGAGAAGCTCATTTTTATTTGTGCCTGATACAGTATTTTAGCCAAAACACTTCATACACATAATCACCAGTACTTACTTGCCTTTGGCAGAAGAAATTAAAAATTGCCATTCTTAATTGCGATGTATCTCTCTCTCTCTCTTTTTTTTCTTTTTGAGACAGAGTTGTACTTTGTGACCCCCAGTAGAGTGCTCTGGCGTCATGGTTCACAGCAACCTCAAACTCTTGGGCTCAAGCAATCCTCTTGCCCTCAGCCTCCCGAGTAGCTGAGACTACAGGCGTGCACCACAACCCCCGGCTATATTTTTTTAGAGATAGCATCTTGCTCTTGTTCAGGCTGGTCTCGAACCCATGAGCTCAAGCAATCCACCCACTTCATCTTCCCAGAGTGCTAGGATTACAGGCATGAGCCACTGCACATGGCCCTCTCTCTCTTGTTTTTTGAGGCAGAGTCTCACTCTGTCACCCTGCTAGAGTGCCATGGCATCATCATAGCTCACAGCAACCTCCAACTCTTAAGCTTAAGAAATCCTCTTGTCTCAGCCTCCCTGGTAGCTGGGATTGTAGACGTAACGCCACCATGCCCACCTAGTTTTTTGTTTTTGTTTTTCTCTGTTTGGTAGAGACAGGGTCTTGCTTTTGCTCAGGCTGAGCCACCACACCTGGCCTGTGTATATATTTCCATCGGTAAATGTTAATTGATGTTTATTTTGTTTAGGAGCATTGTAACAACCTTTATGATGACAAGACGCCTTCAAGCTTACTCTCAAATCCTGTAAATTGTTGCAAAGAACAAATAGTGGGTAAGAAATTCACATTTTTTTTTAAGTCCGAGGACATCATTTTAATCAGATCATAAAATCTGATTAGAGTATGGAATTTTCAACAATCTGTTAATAATGCATTAATGCTTCTGAAATTACATGGGACTGAAGAACAGTGGGGAGGGATAGACTCTCCGGAGAGCCTCAGAATTGGTCTGTCCATTTTACTTACTGGTAGAACTTGTAAGGGTAATTTACATTCCAATTCTGTAAACTTTTTAAGGTATTCATGCAAAATTTTACTTTAAAATCTATTACCATATTTTATGGTGGGACCACACCTATGGAGCATATTTCAAGGGTACAAGTCAAATCTATCAAGTATTGAACACAAATGTCTTAACAGTATGATTAAGTAAATAAGGTGAAAGCTATATTAATTAGTAGGATGTAAGCACTCCAATTTGTATAAATAATCAACACATTGAATCCCACAAAGGCATAAATGTATTCATGATCTATGTATATATGACTTAATAAAAAAAGATCTATTACCATATTTTAATTGGAAAATTATCTTTTCCATTTTGAATTTGTTCTACAAACTTTTTTACTATACAAATAATAGCTTAACATGATAATTTTTAAAGATCTAGGATATGCCTTTTGGATAAGAAAGACAGCTTCATTTTTTAAGGTCTTCCCATTTATTTACAGAAGATGAAGAAAGTTACAAAACACCGACCTTTGTTAATATGAGGAAAAGAAAGAGGGTGACTTTTGGAGAGGACCTGAGCCCCGAGGTGTTTGATGAGTCTTTGCCGGCAAATACCCCTTTACGTAAAGGAGGGACCCCTATTTGTAAGAAGGACCTAAGTGATACCGATTCTCAGCCGCCTGAAATGTCGCTGGTTCCCGAGATACTACCTCAACCAAATTTTGATGACAAGGGAGAGAATCTTGTAAGTGTGGAAAGTATGGAACGAACGTTCTCTTCTTTTTATCAGGCTTTTGTGCTTCACGTGAGCAGCAATTTTGCTTTGAAGTCATTACCTGGACCAAATGATACGCCAGGGTTTAATCTGTATTTTATGGAGGTTTTTACCAGTTTCGCCCTATTCCAAACAATACTTCCATGACTTTCTGTATGGACCATATTTCATGGAACCTTCATTATAAAGATGATTAGTAAATACACACAAAATATACTTTATGCATTTTTCTATCAGGTATCTTTGTTTATTCTTGACTATTCTCTTTTATAAGTTGTCCAACTTTATGATTATTACAGTTCCTCCTGTCAAAATAAATTCTTATCATTTCTATTTGAGGCACATTATACAGTCACTGAATTTAATGATATCTCAGTTCTTTTTTTCGTTGTTTAGGAAAACATAGAACCACTTCAGGTTTCCTTTGCAGTTCTGAGTCCGTCTAGCAAGTCTCCAATCTCTGAGACTCTATCAGGTAGTAACTTTTCTTTATCTTGTCATAAATGTTGTTTCAAAGTGTGGATGTATGACACTTAAATCTTTTCATTTTCTTTTGAAATTTGTGTATTTGTTGCAATAATACGTACTTGGCTTGGCTTAAGAAACCTAATGGAACTGGGCACAGTGGCTCACACTTCTAATCCCAGCAAGTTGGGAGTCTGAGGCAGGAAGATTTGAAATTAGGAATTCTAGACCACCGTGGGCAGTATAATGAGACCTCTATCTATAAGAAAAAATGAAAAAAGCTGACAGGTGTGGTGGCATGTGGTACTTAAGAGGCTGAAGCAGGAGGGTTGTTTGAACTCAGCGTTTGAGGTTACCGTGAGCTTTGGTCATGCCACTGGACTCCAGCCTGGGCAACAGGGTAACACCCCATCTCAAAAAATACAATAAAATGAAAAAAAAAATCTAATAGTATAGAAAAGCATGTAAGAAGGTGTTATCCAGCCCTTTTTTTTTTTGCAATTTATTTGTTTAATTTATTTTGTCATATTTTTATAAAACAGCAGAAATGCAATAAAAGCTGTATTTCAACAGTACCAGAGGTCAGAGCTGGGCAGGGGGGTGGGGGTTCAGGGGAGTTGGAGCCTGGGGTGGGGAGGCTTTGCACGCAGAAGCAGTGTGAAATCAACTACAATTGCTTCTGTTGTAGACAGACAATTCTCTCAGAACACCTGCCACCTTCTGTTACCTCTGTCCATCGTCACGGCCACCACAGTCTCCTTCTTAACTTCCCTTTCTTTTTTGTTGAGACAGGGTCTCACTGTTGCCTAGGATAGAGTACAATGGCATCATCGTTGTTCCCGCGAACTCTTGGGCTCATGTGATCCCCCTGCTCAGCCTCCTGGCATGTGCCACCAGCTACCATGCCTGGCTAATTTTTTTTATTCCATAGAGATAGGATCTCACTATTGCACAGGCTGGTCTCTAAGCTGCTGGCCTCAAGTGATCCTCCTGCCTCAGCCTCTCAGAGTGCTGGGGTTTCAGGCATGCGCCTCCACGCCTGGCCCGTCCATCCCTTATATTATAATTCCAAGTCTGTTCCATGCTTTATAATCACTCACATTTGACTTAAGTACCCTCACTTTTCAAGTTGCTATAAGCAGTGAAGTTGCCTCTCAACTCTTTAAGTACAAACAATAAGTTTTATTTGTAGGTTGCACTCCTGGGATGACCTGCATCGTAGGGGTCATTCTTAAGTATCCACAATTTTTCATGCACGTTAATTTGGCATTTTTATCACATATACTTTCTCAGGTCTTTGTATTTTTTTTTTTTTAAATTTCAGATTAATATAAGGGCACATATGATTAGGTTATATTCTTTGCGTTTGTTAGGTAAAGTCCAAGTTGAAGTTGACCCTTCACCCAGTAGGTGTGCCGTATGCACCTACGTCGTGCCCGTTAGGTGAGAGCGAACCAAATTTACACCTTCCTCCCTCATCTCTGGACTTTTTTATGACCATGACACGGCAACAAAGATTTCTGCCCGCTATTCTGACAAACCAGGATTTGGCTGGCGAATGTCACGGGGTAGGCCCTTAGGATGGGACCTTTTATTCATGTATCTTCTCTGGTCAAAATCTTTTAATGGCTTCTTGTTGACACATACCACGCTCACCAGCACAGAATCCAGGCCATGTTTTTTTAAGTTAGAGCTAAAATTTGTCCCATACTCTGTCATATTGTAAAGCTTGTGCTCTGAAACACATTACTACCTTAAAAGTTAAAGTTTTCTTAAACTTTGTAAAATTAAAGTGTTTTCATGGATATCTTAATGCCCTTCATTGCAATTTCATTGTGCATAAGGAAACACACATGATAACGTGTAAGCAGTCACCAGGCAAAGTGGTGAAAGTCTTTGAGTATTCAGTAAAGCTGTTTTAAAAAAATGGATTTCAAAATTTATTCCTTTTAGTAATTGTTATGTATAGATATTATATTAAAAGCAAAGATGGGTATACAGAAGACTGTCCAGTGTATCTGAATGGTGATGCGTGCTGTAATTTTGTGTTCAGTGCGTGACTCTGCTTCTTCCTTACTAGGCACTGATTCCTGCAGTCCTTCAAATAACCACGAGAAAATAGCCTCTTGTAAAGTTGGTGCTATAACACGGACTTCCAACAAAAGAAATGTAAGTGCTCGTTTTAACAGAGTGTATTTGCTTTTAAACGTTTGTTTACTTTTTCTGTTTTTGATGATCCCATGCTAATGGGGAAAATCTTTGCTTGACCCGTGTCATTAAGCGCTGATACTTTAGCCTACCTACCATGTTACCTAGGGTGATAATGCTTTCCTGATTATATTTTTATTAATTCTCTTAGAAGAAAAATCCAATACAATAAAGTGCTCTCAGAGTTGCATTGATGTGGAAGGTAACCTGGAAATTTTGTTTGGGATCCATATTATTTTATGAATTTCATTGAGGTGAAAATGGAAAAGATCAGCTTGGAGTCAGTGGAGCCCATGAATCAAACAGAACCTGGTTAGGTTGTCCTTTGGTTTGGTTTTTAACACTGGATTTGAACAACCAACGCATGCATGCTTGTTTTACCATTTTTTAAGCTAAATAAATTTGGACTTTTGTCGACAATGTCACGTCGTATTGTGCTTTTATAATTGAGATCATAGGGTTCTGAGCTGATAAGGTTAGATGATAAACCCAGAATTCAAACCTAAATAATCTAAAAGTTCATGAGTTTTTTGGTTTTTTTCCCTGTCACCCAACAACAGTTAGGTGCCAGATTGTGGTTGCTTAGCATTTGATAAATGATTACATTAATTAATTCTTAAGCAGTTTCTTCATATATCATTTTCTTCCCTAATGATAATTGAGTGGTGTCTGTGATATTTGAAATATCAGAAATGAGGAATTTTTTTCCCCCACTTGAATTTTGGTTAAAATACTTTTGTTTTTTTGTTTTTTTGTTTTTTTTGAGACGGAGCCTCAAGCTATCCCCCTGGGTAGAGTGCCATGGCATCACAGCTCATAGAAACCTCCAACTCCTGGGCTCAAGCCAAGCGAGTCTCCTGCCTCTGCCTCCCAAGTAGCTGGGACTACAGGCGCCCGCCACAGCGCCCGGCCATTTTTTGGTTGCAGCCATCATTGTTGTTTGGTGGGCCCAGGCTGGGGGCTCGAACCTGCCACCTTAGGTATACGTGGCTGGCGCCTTAGCCGATTTGAGCCACAGGCGCCGAGCTGGTTAAAATACTTCTTTTTTTTTTTTTTGAGACGGAGCCTCAAGCTATCCCCCTGGGTAGAGTGCCATGGCATCACAGCTCATAGCAACCTCCAACTCCTGGGCTCAAGCAAATCTCCTGCCTCTGCCTCCCAGGTAGCTGGGACCACAGGCGCCCGCCACAATGCCCGGCCATTTTTTAGTTGCAGCCATCATTGTTGTTTGGCGGGCCCGGGCTGGGGATTTGAACCCGCCACCTTAGGTGTATGTGGCT
>CAUYQV010000469.1:0-17325 GCA_963574575.1 Galagoides demidoff
TGTCTGTGTGTGTGCACGTGCAGAGCCCCCCCTGGAGTCCCCACTGCATTTCAGAGGCCCGACAGAGAGGAAGGTGGTGGGTCAGCACATCTGCTGGCAGACGTGAAGGAGGCTGTATAGTTACTTTAGGCAACAAAGTCAGAGCGCTTACTGGGGGGCTGGCTTTGTGCTGGCCCAAGGTTACAAAGCGGTATGAGCACAGTCGCTGCCCTTCAGGAACTGTCAACCCCACCAAGGAAATGGCAGCTGAGCAGTATGACATAGCTTGTCTACAACCACAACCACAACAGCTGCCGTTCAGCGTGCGCTGCCTGAGGGAGCGGGAGCTCATCTAATCGCAAACATCCTACGTATCAGGTTCACAAATAAGGGAACTAGGCCCACACACGAGGGGTGTCCAAGAAGAGCTGAAGTCTGAAGTGGTCCCAAAGGACAAGCCGTGCGTTAAGGGGAGGAGGAGAATTTGGGAGGGTGACGATGGTGGCAGAGGTCTCCCTGGACTCGGGTTTAGAAGCAGAAGCCTCACACACGACATCCCAGGGGAAGAGACCACAAGTTCCCGGCACCCAAGTAGGACCTTGTTCACTATTTACCATAAAATTCATATAATAAAAGAGAGTGGAGTTTTAGAGTATTATTAAATTGTTGATTTAGGCAGTCACACAGTATCTGCCAAACACACTCTGGAGGCTGTCTTGGCTTAGAAATCTGATGACTCTTTAGGTACACTTGATCTTGGAATATAATCCCTTATAGATACAAATAGCCCACTTAGACTTTTTAAACTACTATGCACTGATTATAAAAAGGCTGAATACTTACCTGTGTGTGTACACCTTCACACAAAGCTATACATATACACAGATGTATAGCTAATGACTCTCAGTGAGTTCCACTCATTTTCTCTAACACAAGTCATAGGGTCTGCCCATCTGCATAAAACTTGGCAAATTAAGAAAAAAATCCCTCACATATTCTTTTCAGTATAAATTAATAGTATTGTTCTAATGTCCAACAGAAAATGTTCAGGAATGATCCCACAGAGTGATACACTGGGGTAAAGAAAAATAAGAAGAAAAAGAAAAGAAAAGAAAGGTGCGGGAGAGGAAAACCAAAAACAAAACACCAAGCTTCCAAAGAGGACAAGGCCAACAAAATTACTAAGCGTGTCCAGAAGGGAACCATCATCAACCACTTTTAAAACCTTCTCATTTCCCCTAAAATGCAATTTGCGTGTGCAATATTAAGATTTAAAATGGTCATGACACGTGGTCAGAGGTTAAAGAGGTTGACTAAATTTTAAATGCTCAACCATTTACAAGAATACCCATATGATTTTCACCAGTCCTGCTACCATTTGTCAGGGTCAAAGTAAGAATGCAGGTTCATGAGTTTGCCTTGAATTCTCAAATATAACAAGAGTAAGTGTGCTAGAGAGGAACAAACGCTCTGGGTCGTACTTCCCATTTTTATGAAAATCCTCAGTTGTCCAGCGTGTGCTTTCCTTAAACAGGCAACCTCATTTTGAGGGTCATGAATTGGTAGGTCAATGTTAATGTTCTTTCTAAAACTTCATGAGTCTAACATCAGGTCGTCACTTAAAAGAGATTACTTTAATTGAACAAGAAAGTTTTATGGGCTGCAAGCATCTTCCCCAGTTCACCTTCCCAGGTGGGGAGGGACATCTTTGCTTATTTCAAGCTGTATGTTTTATTTTGGTTGAGGTACTTTAAGAGTTAAATCAGAAAGACTAAATACATAATGGCTGCCATTTATTAAGTTTATTTTATGCAACAATATTTCTGCAAGTAATATTTCTGTTTATCAGCCCCATATTTTGAAAGAGGAAAATGAGGAACAGAGAAATTAACTTTCCTAAGTTCACGGCAGGCATAACTAGGACTCAAACCTAAACTTTGCTGACTCCAAAAATAATATTATTTCTGCTACTGCATCTTTATTTGACTTTTTATGAAACACTGATTTTCTTTTTTTTGGTATATAAGTCTTTTTAATTTAGGGGAAGACTCAAAAATAAGAGAGATAAGTTTCAGAGAGTTCGAACCCTTGTTTGTGCCCCTTTGAAATGTTCCAGCCTCCTGTCCACATTCCTAACTACACGTTCTGAATTTCTATTGGCCCTGTCTCCCAACTGCCCTCTCCTGCTCCCTGTCACAGGGTTCTTGAACTTGATTCCTGTTCCATGCAGTTGCATTTGCCCTTGAGACTTTAGACCCTCCACTTATTTTTCTGAGCCACTCTCCTCCCTAAGGATGGACAATTCCATATTCCTCTTCACGCACTACAGCCTGACGCCACTCTTATCAACTCCCTGTGATTCTGTTCTGGAAGACCACAGCCTGAGCTGAAGCTCCATGTCCCCACTCTGAAAGGAAAGAAAAATTGTAGGAAAGAAGAATTCAAGAGTGATCATCTTTGGCAAATCCCTGTGAGTTGCAGTAAAATAGTCACTTGCTGCAGGTACGGAAAGAGGTTCCCAAGTATTCATTTCAGAAGAAAGAAAATATTCAAACCCAGTTCTATAAATGTTCAGGAGATAATCAGAAATAAATGTGAAATTAATTCCTGACTTAAGATGGAAGGCAGAGATCATTTCATTAAAAAAGAAAAAAACCCTAATGCCCATAGTGAGTGTCCTAGTCAAGGCTCCAAAAATTGACCAAGGCACAGTAAGTAGAAGCTAAAAACAAAAGCAAATTAAAGGCCTCAACTGCCTGCTGCTAAGAACGTGTCACCTAAGTAAACAAGCGAGGCCGCCATCTCCCTCACTTTATTAAAGTCAGAATGGACCACCGCAGTGATGACTGAGTTATAGCGCCATGTTTTGAAAGAGTGCTTTTTACCATTTTGAAATGTTTCCAGATATATTTTTATGTCTTTCTCCTCCTTCTCCAAAATTACCCTCTCCAGGATGTTTTCTCCAATTAACCCAAAACGCTCCATCTAGCTCAGGCCTTCGTTACAGAAGTTTGACAGAACTCTGTGCCTACTTACGTCTCCTTAATGCTACCACATGCCAGGGCCCGTGCCAAATTTAGAGTATCTCATCTAACCCTAACAATAGCCCCCAAAGCAGACAGATCTGAATTAAACTATCCAAATCTACTCAGAGATTACAAAATTTGTTTAGGGTTACACAGCAGCTGTGTATCAAATCTGACAGCCTAAAACTCAGACAATCAAAGTCCAGGGTCAGACAGCCAGTCACTAGGCAGGGCAGGGGACACTGCTGAGTGGCTGCAAGAAGCCATTCCCAAAGCCCTGCCCATCTCCCACAGCAGAAGTTAGAAAGAAACTTGCCCACTCTCCTTTGTAACCAGGCTTTCCTTACTGTTTGGGGTGATTTCATAATGGTATAAGGCCTAGAGCTAGGGTTGTCATCTCGTTACTACAGAACAACACAAACCAAATTACGGAGAAGAAAACCCAAGCCTTGATATTTATTACCTGTATTAATAATAATTTTTTTGGTTTTTTTTTTTTAGTGACAGTGTCGCAACCCGTCAGGCTCCTATGGACCTGGTCTCGGTTGGCGCAGGAAAGAACCAGGTGAGAGGCGGATTAGAAGTACAAGCTTCTGGAAGGCAGGCTAGCCCTTACTTTCTGGGTAGCCCCAAGCAACCTCTGCATTAGCCTTTTATTGAAACAGAATGATACAGCTGAGGGGAGTAATTAACCATGACTACATGCTGAGGGCACGGGCTCCTTCTCCATAAGGAGCACCTGTGGACAAGTCACCCAAGAGTCTGCCCCTCAGCTGTAAATCATCTTCTTTAGAGGTCATCTGTGTCTTGGCGTCCTCCACAACCGAGTCTCGCTTTGTCACCCTTGGTAGAGTGCTGTGGTGTCACAGCTCACAACAACCTCCAGCTTTTAGGCTGAGGCGATTCTCCTGCCTCAGCCTCCTAAGTAGCTGGGACTACAGGTGCCCGCCACAGTGCCTGGCTATTTTTTTGTTACAGTTTGCCTGGGGCTGGGTTCAAACCTGCCACCCTCAGTATATGGGGCTGGAGCCCCACTCACTGAGCCACAGGCGCTGCCCAATAATAAAAAATTAATATTTTTACACTACTTACAAAATAATAAATGTCATCACGGTTTAAGCCACTGTGAGTTCAGTTTACTGTTACTTGCCTCTGAACATCCTAAATGATGCAGCCCCCATGCTTCCCAGGGACAGGCTGATGACCTCTGAAATCTCTTTTAGTAACTCACTATTCATGCTTTTTCCTGAACTCAAATGAATTCTTATTAAATGAATTTCTGGAACATAGTAATTATTTAACACAGTAGCTTAGTAACCAGCACATAGGTAGATAGCAACTAGTAATTGAATGAATGAGCAAATACAGTCTTGGGAGACACAGGTCAACAATTATTGAGCTAAGTTTCTGGCATAGCTTCAGCTACAATGAGGAAGTGAGAGATGCAGAGGTGTGGCCCCCAGGCTATGGGTTTGCAATTTAGGTGGGAGCTATGATAATAATTCAGATGCTACCAGGGAAGCGTCTACGTGGTATTTGTTGGTATAACTTAAATAAAATAGTATAGTGAGAAACAGCTTTTGCATAGCTGTTGTCAGAATAACTAAAAGTAGGAAGAATCAATAGGAAGAATCCACAAGAAGAACAAATACAGTCAAGTACAAAGAGGGAAAGAAAAAGCCCACTTGTATCTCTAGTACCCAGAGAGTCGAGGTCTCTCTAAAGTCTATTATTCTAATTTACAGCAGATTACTTTTATTTGAATCTAAACAACAGAAACAATACTATTGCAAATATCTTGGAGCAAGCTATGAAGAGAAACAACTTCTTTATACGAAAGCCAAATAACATTCACAAATATAAAATATTACACTCCATGGTATATAGAGAACGCCAAATTAACTGCTACTATAAAACACCATGATTCAATTCAATTTAAAATCCTTAGATTTTAATGCTGTTTCATAAGTACTGTGTGCAATTTATATTGTCTTTTTAGTTCCCTGCTGTTTCTTTCCTTGCTTCAGTATTTTGCCCTGCAAATTTTCATTAATTTATAAATGTTTATGACTATTATAGAAAAATAATAACAGTCCCAGAAAAATGGATCACCAGCTAAAAATGTTCAATTTTCTATCCCAACCACCATCAGGCCCTGAGAGGTAGGGAGTAATTTGCTAACTAATCAAACTTAACAGTTCAATGCTTACCTGTAGAGATTATTGACTTATTATCTTAATTATTTCTCTGCACTGGGTCTTTATTCATACTTTCTTTTAGCTTTGACTTTTATCTCCCTTTTGAACTTTTGGCTCCAAATTTCTATTCCCATATTATGGAATTAATGACTGTGTCACCCCACAATTCATAGGTTGCAATCCTAACCCCCAATGTGATACTGCTAGGAGGTGGGGCCTTTGGGAGGTGATTAGGTGAGGTTGGAATTCTCATGCATGAGATTAGCACCATCTAAAAAGTACCTCAGCAAGCTCTCTAATCCCTTCTGCCATGTGAGAACATGGCAAAAAGATGGCCATCAATGAACCAGGAAGAGGCTTTCTCTAAATACAATCTGATAGCACATTGATCTTGGACTTTCCAACTTCCAGAACTGTTAAGAAATAAATTGCTGTTGTTTATAAGCCACCCAGTCTGTGTTATTCTGTTAAAACAGCCAGAATGGACTAAGACACTAATGACTCCCATGTGTTATAAATAAACAAAGAAATCATTTCATTTCTGTGATTCTGAACTTCTTAAAAAGACCACCTTCAGCATTTGCAGGACCACATTATGAGGTATGTACGTCAGGGTCCCAAACAGGTGGCATCAGTTCACTGGGGTGCTGTAACAAGGGGCACCAGAACAGGCAAGCAGCTTCAACAATGGGAATCTATTTTCCCATAGCTCTGGAGGCTAGAAATCTGAGCTCAAGAGGTCAGTAGAGTGACTGACCTCTTGTGATGACTCAAGTGGCGTCATCACAGCTCATGGCAACCTCAAATTCTTGAGCTCAAGTTATCCTCTTGTCTCATCCTCCCAAATAGTGGAGACTACAGTCATGCACCACCACACCCAGCTAGTTTTTTCTATTTTTAGCAGAGATGGGGTTTTGCTCTTGCTCAAGCTGGTCTCAAACTCCAGAGCTCAAGCTATCCACCTGCCTTCACTTCCCAGAGTGTGGAGAGGGGCCATGAGGCAGCAGGGCCCTCCTAGCCTGGAAGATGTTTAGGGAACAACCTCCAGCCGCTTTCCTCCTGCTGAGTCAACAGGTTTTGCCTCCTCTTAAAACAATATGTTTTTCTCTTTCTTAGATGTTTTGCTAGAAGTCACATATCTCTTTCTTTACCTAATCTTTAGAAACTAGGCAGAAAACTATGGGACCCTTCCCTTTTATTTCTTACCTTTAACATGCTAATGATGGTATGCAGTAGAAACCATCAACAGAATGAGTTGTTCTTGATAAAGTTATTTACATTTTCTAATCATGTTGTAAGACCATAAATACGTTTTTTGTCAATGCTACTTCCTCATAAACAACCCTGCTGAGATACTATAAAATAAAGCTGATTTTGTATTCTGGCAGTGGCTGCAGTTGTGACTGCTCCAGACCTCCTCATCCCATCCTGGCCTCTTGTATCTTTCCTCTCATCCCTATCCTGTCCACTCTGGTTCATTCTCTTTCACGCTGGTTTGCAATATCAGAGTTCAGTTCCCAGAGTGCTAGGATTACACATGTGAGCCACCGTACCCAGTTTCTTCTCAAGGACACAAAGAAGCATTGTTCCAAGCCTCTCGCTTTGGCTTGTGGGTGGTCATGATGTTATCTCCCTTCTTCAGATGGTCTTCTCTCTGTGTACATGGCTTTGTCCTAATCACCTCTTCTTAAAAAGACACCAGTCACATTGGATTAGGGCCCAACCCATTGACCTAATTTAAACTTCATTATCCCAAGAAAGACCCTATGTCCAAATACAATCACATTCTGGAGTACTGGGGGTTGAGATGTCAACATATAAATAGAAGTGGAGGTTACAATTCAGCCTATAACATGAGAATATGCAGAAAGGTAATAATTTGCTATGTATGTACCATGGATTTCAGCAAAAGAAATGAGGACCATCTTTCCTAGGCACATAGAAACCCAACACACCCAGAATTCTTGATTCTGAACTACCTGTGCTAGCAAATAGAGAAAGATTCTTGATGACCATCAGGAAGGGGCACAGATACCTTCTGTATTTCAGCACATGCCTGTAGGGAGCTGAGATGAAAAGGATAAGGAAGCTTTCCAACTGCTCCCACTTGTAGAAGAAGAACCCACACTTCACAGTAATCTGCCCGTAGACTAAAAAGAGTTAACCGTACAAAGGAGATGAGCAAACAAGAGTGAGAGCAAGTCAACCCACAGGAGAAGAAGTTATTAAGGAATCCAGATTTATATCAGATCTATGTGTCTACACTTTTCCATGTTCTTCACTTTTAAAGTATGCTTCCTGTGGTTCACTGTAAAAGCAATGATTTTGCAACAATTCTCAAAAAACTTTTAACCCTAATACTGACAGAATCTCAAAAAGGCATAATTTTTCAAGCTTCATTATTCAACTAGTCATATCTTTTCCCCTTTTCTCCAGAAAAACATTAATCTACAAAGGCAAGCTCTCGGGTGAATTACTTTAATCCAAGTACATTTCCTAATACAACAATTTACAGCAATGATGTTATCCACGGAGGATGTTTCTTTACTGGGCTCATACAAGAAGACAGTGATTTAGGGCTTCTAGTAAGTGAAAGAACCAAATGACCTCTGCTCAGCTAGAACCCCGGGCAGAGTAAGTCCTGGGTTACTCTGGGTTGACTTTTTAGTCAGCATAAGATGTCAATATACTATGTGGTTTTTAAAAAAGTGCATGTATATGTATATATATATGTGTGTGTGTATGTACATATATATATACTCAAAAATCATGTGTTTAACTCATAAAGTATAATAAACACGATTTTGAATATGATGCGCTATTCTGTAATTTGTATGTCAACATTTGAGGGCCATGGAACTAAGCCACAGGCAGGAAGAAACTAAGGGAAATTGAAATGCAATGTCTACATACTCCAATAATTCTCCTTTGAAGGCACTGCACAAATCTTCTTATTTAATGCCACTAGGACCAGCAGTTGGGCATTAAACAAACAGCTATATTAAGGAAATACCTGTGCATAAGCATTTAAATTGTTTAATTGAAAACATAAATGTATACCTGTACACCATTTTTTGTAGTGACAAAGATTATACTTTGGGTATTACTCAACTGATAGTCCTTCATCCCTTTTCTTTTTTATAATCATGCATATTTATAATTTTATAATCATGAATATGTAATATTTCATTTGAGACTTTTGATTTAGGGAAAGGTAACAAGGACAAGTATAGGCCAATATGAAATGTTAAATCTTAGATTTTTTTTCTATTTTACAACTATCCCTACCAAATTGACACTTTTATTTTAAACTGATTGATATATAAGGAAGCATTCCAGAACATATACTGTTCTCAACTATTTGTGTGGAGAAGTGAGTAGGTTTTAGGTGAGGAAGAACTGTTCTCCTCAGGCCACATCCTATTAAATGACTGAAGACTAAAATATGATTTCAGTACTGTTCTCCAGAGGCTGATATTTTCATTGAAGATGATATTGCTGGAAATCTAAAGTCTCACAAATACAAACTATACATCAAATTCAAATTATTTGGGGCTGATTTCAAAGTTGAAAATTGTTTCATTTTCCCATCTCCCTGCAAAACTTCTATGTACTTACTATCGTGAAAACAAGTTGGGGAAGTCTCCACCTCTCCCCATTTGAGATGCTTTGCCTGGCTCATACGTGTAATCCTAGCATTCTGGGAGGCTGAGGCAGGTAGATGCTTGAGCTCAAGAGGAGACCGGCCTGAACAAGAGTGAGACCTCATCTCTAAAAATACCTGGGCATTGCAGTAGGTGCCTATAGTCCCAGCTAATGGGGAGGCTGAGGCAAGAGGATTGCTTGGGTCTAAGAGTTTGAGGTTGCTGTGAACTACCATGCCATGGCATTCTACCCAGGCATGACAGAGTGAGACTCTGTCTCAAAACAGAACAAAAAAGAAAGAAAAGAAGTAGAATGCTACAGTAGACCACCTCTGATAGCATTCTGTTCTCTGAATCAGAAGTTTACAAACTGGGATATGCACACACCTGAAGATATCCAAAGACTTTTTATCCAAGGAAACTTGGGCTAGGTTAGGTTTGAGGGGTTTGTTTTGTTTTCAGATTAATATGAGGGTACAAAGGATAGCTTTAAGGAAATCAATTTCTATTCCTCAAGTTTCCTGTGTGTTCTCCTATAATCGATCTTCCTGAAAATGCATTTCAGATCATGCCCATTCTCAACTCCCTTTTCTTTTTAAACAAAAGAAAGCCACACCTCTTACTACCTAGTGTCTTCTTAGGGTCCGTTGAACTTAGAAAAACACCTGAGAAACAAAGGGACAGTTTAGAATACCAACGTAGATGTTGATACAAGTGGATTTCGTGACTGGGCAACTAATCTGGTTGCAAGTCAAATATTATAGTTTCCAATTCTTTGCTTTCAATGCAACTGACGGGAGACCTGATTCAGTCCTCATTTGAAAGACCATCAAAAAACGTTTCTTGGTGATACATCCACTGTGTGAATTTTGGCTCCTCCCTCTGTAGGAATTAAAAGAATTCAGCGACAATGCCATAACAAATCCCTTCCCTTCCCTTCCCATCTCCTTAAGTGAACAGGTTCGTCAAAGATATAAGAGAAGAAATAGCATCTATTTTTAAAAAAAGAGAGAGAGCAGAAGCTATAAAACGAAATGATCCGAGAGGAAGGCCAGGACAAATGAGTCTGTCTGGTTCACCTTGCTTAAGCATAATCAATTTCATCCTTAAAGTTAATTAAATATTTAACAGGAGGGTGAACAGAAACTACCAAATTTGGATTTAAATGGTGAACGACTTTAAGTCAGAAATTCAGTGCGAAAGAGAAAATTTCGGGGGTGGGAGTGGGCAAAAATAATGACCCAGAATGTGACCGCCACCCCAGGTGCCACACCGTTACCTCAGAAGGCAGAGACCTGGAGGCCACTCAAGAGTGCAGTAAACATCCACTTTTGTACACACATGTTTAAAAATTGGCAATCTTGCTTATAGTATTTTTCACTCCACCCTTGATTTAAAAAAAAAAAAAAGATTGCGTTATCAGGCAAGCCTAAGGATATGTTAATTCTTTCCCATACTCCAGTGTACCCTGTCACTACAGAAACAAACATTTGCATTAAAAAGGTGTAAACTAATAAGTCTACACAAGAAAATGCTTCTAAACCTTTGAACAGTCTTTCAAAACATATATCTTCCACATTTTTTTCTCGTTATGAACTAAAATGCTTTCATTCTTCCTTCCTCAAAGGATATTTACAGATGAGTGTGACTATCTCTCCTCGGCGCTAAGTGCATCTCTCACCCAGGGAGCCAACTTCACACGGATTCAGCGATGAGCCTTTGAAGGAGCGGGAAGAACCGTATCATTTTATCCTCATGCATGACTGAGAGGTGTAACCTCCCCCTTCCACCTCTTGGTCTGGTGCACAACCCACAGATACACACAAACAGCAACTCGGGTTAGACGGAGCAAAGGAAAGGGACTATCAGTTGGAATTTTCCACTCTAAAACAATTTCATTAGTGATGGCAATGCCAGAAATGGCATTTTATAGTTGACTTCCACCAAATTACCACGAAGCTCATATTCAAAGTCTCTATTATCTCTGGAAGAAATTTTTAAGACCATTTCTATTTACTCCAAATTGTATCTGAGCAAACGCAACACAAGTCCTTTACCTCGAGCGCTTCATGCTGTAATGGAGTCAGCAGAAGAACTGAGAGGAGGCACCAACAGGAAGCGTCAGGACATCATTTACTGACGGGGAAATTTTAGGGATTTAAAATTTCTGTCTTAGAAAAAAAAAATTTAAAAATCTATCTAAATGTACAACAGCATTTGATGAACGTTCTGTCCTTAAAATGTAATAAGTATAAACTGCTTCAGTAATGATGAAAAAGCCTTCTCAGCTTTAATGGAAACTTTTATTTGCTATGGAAACTTTTATCATTTCCAAATGGTAACATAGGCAAGAAAAAGAATCACTACTTTTATTGGAGAGAAAGCTTTAACAATGTTAATAATCGTCTTCTTTGGTAAATTGTAAGGCACTTAGATTTATTATATTTATGCTTATTGTTTTCATTTATTTGTGATGAAACAAACCAAAAATATAGGTTTACATACATATACATATATATAGTATTACAAAATTATTCTCAAATTGCATATTAAAATACTATATAGTTATGTTATCCACTGTGAGATGTTGGTCTTATCTGAATAAGGATTTCTTTCTGTTGTTATTGTTGCTTTATAAGACAGTGTCTCACTGTCACCCTGGATAGAGTACTGTGGCCTCAGAGCTCACATCAACCTCAAACTCTTGGGCTCAAGCAATACTGTTGCCTCAGCAAGTAGCTGAGACTACAGGTGCCCATCTAGTTGTGTTTCAATTTTTAGAACAAAAAAAAAAGGGTATTTTGCTGAATTCATTACACCACGAAGTGCTTGAAGTGAAGGGCCTGTGTTGCCTTTGTTCAGATACAACAAGGTTTTGCTTTTGTTCAGGCAGGTCTCAAACTCCTGAGCTCATGTGATTGATCCTCCAGCCTCAGCCTCCCAGAGTGCTGGGATCACAGGCATGAATTACTGCACCTATATTTAAGCTCCTACACATCTCAGTTGTTGGCCGTGGAAGGCAACAGAAAGTGATGGCGAGAAGCACAGGCTCTGAGCCTGGACACATCTTGGCTACAATTGTGCTCCTGCCCTGACGCCTCCTAGCTATGCCACCCTCAGAAATTGAATCCTCAATTTCTTTATCTGTGAAAATTAGGGTGACTAACCCCTGCCTTCTGGAGTGTGAAAATTCGATAAGGTGTTACGTGTAAAACAGAATGGAGCTTGGTACGTAGAAAGTACTTAATAAATGTTTTGCTTTCATATGGCCTTCATCTGTGAGTACACGTATCTCCAGACTGGATGCAGCTTCAAGGAACACCGTTCTTTCAATCACATTGGTTGAGTCTTACTTTATTCTGAACACTGCCTTAGATAAAGGGGGTTCAAGGATCAATAAGAAATGGTGCCTCCTATCCAGGAACTTGCCATGAAGGTATAAAATGTTTGTTGCCATCTTAACACCTTCCCTAACGGGTACCATGGAGCCTGCTCTTCCATTAAATCATAAATTTCCTTTTCTCTCCAAGTGCTTGGAACTAATGTAGCTTCAGAAAAATTTGACTTCAGTTTCTGAAATCTTAATCATGCACAATTTAATAAGCGGCTACAGGTTTTTCCACATTTTCAAACGGATGATTAAATGGTCTAATCAGACCCTAACTTAGCCAAAAACTTGAAAAACATCGGAAGACAACCACGACCGACACATTCATTTTCTCCGATGCAGACATACTGCAGGCCGCAGCTGCAGAAAAACAGTGCTGTTTACATTGTGACATAACCTACAGCGATTATAAAACTGCACAGGAATTCAGCGTTCAAACGTTGAAGTTCATGAACCAAATTCAATTTGAAATAAAATAGGAAACTCCTTTGGTCAGAGCGGTGTCTTTCCCCAAAGTTCTGAAACTGCCTCTAACACGGCACTGTACATGGCTTGGGCTTCCTAAACATTTTTGTTTATGTCATTACACTCAGATGTCATCAAAAAGTAAAAATCTTTTAACCTGGAGTACAAATCCCAGCACAAAGACGAATGTGATATTTCAGATGTCACAAACTCCAAATGACATTAAATACGTTGTCCTCTGCTAATTTGTGGCTCTCTCAAATGTGCAATAAAAGCAATTAAAAAGGAAAACATCTTCAAATTAGTTGCAAGATCAACTAGGGTATTTATCTTCTTACTGGATATATCATAATAAAGAAACATCTGATATGCATTACATTGTCTAATTCAAAAGAAAATTGGATATTCTCCTTTCTAATAAAAGAATGGAGGTTCTTTTTTCTTTCTTTCTTTCTTTCTTTTTTTTATTGCAGTTTTTGGCGAGGCTGGGTTTGAACCTGCCACCTCTGGTATATTGGGCTGGTGCCCTACCCCTTGAGCCACAGGCACCATCCATTTCTTTTCTTTTTTTTTTCCCCCACAACACCCAATAATGACTGTGTTAACTTTCTAGAAGAGACTGAATATTGCCAGAATAGGTCTTCGGAGGAGTCCCTCTCCCCAAAGCAGGGGAAGATCACGCGTGAACACACAGGCACACACGCCTCTCTTGGTCAAAATACTTTTTAAAGACCCCTATGATCATTTTAAGATTGGATCTATAAACACCCTGAAATACGCGCGCACACACACACACACACACACACCCCTGGCCCAGTGAAACCTCCCTCAGCATTGAATCAACTCACACCTCCTTTATAGGAAAGCCTGTGTAAGGGTGAGAATTCATCTCAGTCTCAAATCTCCACATGAATGCGTATTTTGGAAACCGCTACTTTTACATTCAAACACATATGTTCCACACAGTATCTTCTTGATCCCAGCTAACGTCCCTGCTTAATGTATGCGTTTTTCACATCCATTTTTTTTTTAATCCTTCCAGGGTGAAAATTTCAAAAGGGGCGAATGTCGGTAAAAGCAGCGAGGGAAGGGAGGGGGAGGAGAGACGCCTGGGACTTCTGCCATCCTCGCTGCAACCCAGCCTTCCCATTATACGTACATTTTTTCCCTTCTCCCAGCCCTCCCTCTCTCGCCCCTCTCGCCCCTTCCCTCCGCAGCAGGAGGGAGGAGGAGGGGCCAATGGCTGAAGCCACCACCTGCCACAGCATGGAAAAGCTCCAGTTGTCACTTACCCAGCGGGGTGAGAATGGCTCATTTTTGCAGGATCCCTTTTGGGCCCTGCGGCAGGTGCAGAGGGTGGGTGCTTGGGGCCCCTTGCGCGCTGGCGTTGCGACGGTCGCGCTCGCGTGGCGGCTTCGCGCTGCAGTCACGGGTGCTTGGGGCACCTGGACCCGGCCGCCGCCGCCACTTGGCGCCTGGGTGCCCCGCAGCCTCCCGGGCCCCCACCCGCTGGCTGTATCCACAGCTCCTGGTTGCTAAGGGAGCCGGGATGGCAGCGCCCAGGGACTGGAGAAGCCGAGGCCCTGCTGAAACCCAGCCCGGGGAAGCTGGTAGTAAAGCCGCCTTCCACCCTTTTTTCTGGGCCCCGATGTAAGAGGAGACCCAGGCGGGGCCCCTGCGCTGTTGCCGGGGACGCAGGTTCCCCAGATACCTGTTATCTGAAAACACAAACACGGGCGCACACACGCGGGAGCGCGCACACACAAACACACGCACAGACACACGCGCTCTGGCCCTGGGGAAGGGAGGACAGGGTCGGGGCTCAGGGGAATTGGACTGGGGACAGCCTAGACTGCAAGTGGAAGGTATAGAAAGAATTCTCCTTTCCCAATCCGCTTTTGGCTTTGGATTCGTATCTGCATCTGCAAGGCATGGCCGTAGATGCGAGTTCTCCTTGGAAAAGCCCCAGCCTCGCTCCTAGCTGAGGTCCCCACTTCCAGCAGGCAGGGCCCAGGACAGCGCTTGCTCTCAGAGGTGGGAGAGATGCGTGTAGCACAGGGGAACCCTACATAGAAGGCCTGGAGCCTGAATTTCAACAAGGGCCTTGGTGTTGAGGAAGTTTAAGCACTGGATTATCTATTCCTAATAATCTTCTCGCTTTGGCAGACGCTCTTGCTGGGTGACTTGATCTCTGGCCTTGCCTTCCTCCAGTAGGGAGAAGAGCTGGACGCACGGGTGGTGGCTGAGCTGTCTGTGGCTCCCTGTTCTGACTCAGCCACACCCAGAAGTGGGAAGGTCAGCACCTTGTTAATGCCATTCTGCTTTTCCACACATCATAAAGACTCACCGAGTATAACAGAGTCCAATCTCCTTAGCCTGACGTTTGAGGGGCTTCCTCACTTGGTCCCCAGCATCCTTCATCAGACTCGCTGTGACACCTTCTCCACCCTCACTACCCCCAACTCCAGCAAAACCAAACTTTCACATTGTCCCTCCAACAGGAACGTAGTTTCAACCTTGACTGCTTGAAAACCCTCTATTCATCCTTCAACACTGAACTTGAACCTGCCTTCGTTGACATTCTCAAGTGTGGGATGACTCTGGCCTCCAGGGGCCACCCTGCCTGGACCTGCCTCTGCTTTGCACGGCCCCACTGTGCTGCGCTTACCGGCACACAGTGTATGGATGTCTCTTCTACTCAGATGGAAGCTCCTCCATTTCATTTATACTCTTACCTTACTTTTCTATATTCTCAGAAGCAACAATTTAACAAATGTTTGAAACCTAAATGAAAGGAAAAGAGAAGGAAATCTCTTCTAAGCCGTAGCATTTTTACTTAGTACTAAATGCACTCCTCAGCTTTTTATTGAGCTCTTACTAACTGTTCATTATCTCACTTAATCCTCATCCCTACTTCATGAGATGGGTTTCCTTCCCTATTTCATAGCTATCTAAGTTAAGATGTAAAGAAGTTATTTATTTTCCCTGGCGTCTATAAGGGCTCCTAAGTGAAAAAACTAGGATTCAAATCCAGATCTGTCCAATTTCAGGCACAGTTTACTAACAGTTACAACTTGATTCCTTCCCCCCGACCCTTATAAATTACTACAGTAGCCAAATTTCCTATGCCTTTAGAATTTTCAGACTTGAGAGTTCATAGCCAATTAGGATGCTAGCTCAAAAGTTCAGACCCTGAGACTAAAGGATTCAAGGTTCACTGGGGGACCAAATGGCTAGTGCTATCAGGGGCAGAGGTCATTTCTCCCCCCACCCCTCTATGTCCATCCCACTAACTGTGCTTCCCACTTGAAGTTGCCCTTCATGCTCATGGTAAGTAGATTGTACCTGGATAAAAATGACAGGATGGGGGAGGGAGAGAGGGAATAGAATGAGGCATTCTTATCTGCCATAGGTGCCGCCAATCATAAGGATGGTCTAAATCAGTGGTTCTCAACCTTCCTAAAGCCGTGAGCCTTTAATACAGATCCTGTGGGTTGTGACCCACAGGTTGAGAAGTGCTGGTGTAAATAATGTGATCTTATATAGGTACTAGTTATTCCATGTTAATTTGTTTTTGCAAATAGAAAAATGGTATGCTCTCCCTGGTAGAATAAGAAAGGAAAATAAGACATATTTAGATACTCAGGATTCGAGAAAGAGACTCCCTGGCCCTCAGCAGACAGCAAGATACCCTCAGCAGTATTAAATCATAAATGGGGTTTGAGTTCTCCACCCTGTGAGGGGCACGATTTCACATTCCTGATGAAAACTGCAAGGAAGCTACTCATTTTCACTTCAGAAAATGCTCACTGTGAAAATGTATTGGGAATTTAGCCAGAATGAATTTTTATGTTAATTTCTAGAATGGAGCTAGGGAAAGGGAAAAAAGAGGGGGGGAGGGGGAAAAGAAACCCTAAAACTGTTTTAAGACCAAATAGTCACTGGAGTAATTTTCATTTTCTCAAGGGAAAAAAAAGAAAAAGGTTCTCAGATGTCCCCAGAAGTATCATAAATTTATAAAAAGATTTTGTTCTC
The DNA here is from genome assembly GCA_963574575.1 of Galagoides demidoff. Lineage (NCBI taxonomy): Eukaryota > Metazoa > Chordata > Mammalia > Primates > Galagidae > Galagoides > Galagoides demidoff. The sequence continues at coordinate 16,736 of CAUYQV010000469.1, forward strand.
TAGAAAGACCCATAGGGTGGGAGTTGGGGTCAGGAGCCTGAGAGAAGTGGATGGAGAGGAATGACAAGGATCACACAGACAGTGTTACTCGGATTCCACAGTGCTGCTCTTAGGAGTCACAGATTTAAACCCTCAGTGGCTGTCTTAGTTGGTTTCCGTTGCTATAACACACTATCCAGACAAGACGACTTAAACACCACTTCCCACTGACTACATTATGATCATATGTCTTTAGTCTGGAGGCCTTGACTGTTTCTCACTGTCCCGTCCCGGGGATTCTACACCAGGAGAGAGAAGAGATGGGCAGTGGTGGAAAAGAAAAAGAGGAACACAGAGGCCGTCAGAGATGGGCAGGGAAGGACATTTATTTTCTTGCCCTTAACAATTATATAGCTGGCTCGGCGCCTGTGGCTCAATCGCTAAGACACCAGCCACGTACACCTAAGGTGGCAGGTTCGAATTCCCCAGCCCGGCCCGCCAAACAACAATGATGGCTGCAACCAAAAAATGGCCGGGCGTTGTGGCGGGCGCCTGTGGTCCCAGCTACTTGGGAGGCTGAGACAGGAGACTCGCTTGAGCCCAGGAGTTGG
>CAUYQV010000471.1:0-11356 GCA_963574575.1 Galagoides demidoff
GCGGGCCCAGGCTGGGGATTTGAACCCACCACCTTAGGTGTACGTGGCTGGCGCCTTAGCCGATTGAGCCACAGGCACCTAGCCAACATTTTTATATTATCATTTTCTATAGAGAGAATAGATAATTTAATATTTCCTCTACTGGTTGATTCTATTTTCTATTGATAGGAAGGCTCGGTGCCTTGAGATGAGCCCTAGCAAGGCTGGGCCTGCAAGTTTGTGTGGGGCTGTGGACGCGGGTCTCTATTCTGTAGGATGAGGTTTGTTACAGTTGTCAAGAATAAGGCCTACTTTAACAGATACTAAGTGAAATTTAGAAGACAACGAGAGGGTAAAACTGATTACTATGCTCGGAAATGCTTGGTGGTAGAGGATAAAATTAAGTACAACACACCCAAATACAGAAAGATAGTTCATGTGACTAACAGAGACATCATTTGTCAGACTCCTTATGCCCGTATAGAAGGGGACATGATAGTCTGCACAGCTTATGCACACAAACTACCAAAACACGGTGTGAAGGTTGGCCTGACAAATTATGCTGCAGTATACTGTACTGGCCTGCTGCTGGCCCGCAGGCTTCTTAATGGGTTTGGCATGGACAAGATCTATGAAGGCCAAGTGGAGTTGACTGGAGATGAATACAATGTGGAAAGCATCGATGGCCAGCCTGGTGCTTTTACATGCTATTTGGATACAGGCCTTTCCAGGACTACCACTGGCAATAAAGTTTTTGGAGCCCTGAAGGGAGCTGTGGATGGAGGCTTATCTATCCCTCACAGTACCAAACGATTCCCTGGTTATGATTCTGAAAGCAAGGAATTTAATGCTGAAGTACATCAGAAGCATATCATGGGACAGAATGCTGCAGATTATATGTGTTACCTAATAGAAGAAGATGAAGATGCTTACAAAAAACAGTTCTCTCAATACATAAAGAATGTCACTCCTGACATGAGGAGATATATAAGAAAGCTTATGCAACTATACGAGATAACCCAGTCTATGAGAAGCCCCCCAAGAGAGAAGTTTAAAAGAAGAGATGGAACTATCCCAAAATGTCCCTTGCCCAGAGGAAAGATCGGGTAGCTCAAAAGAAGGCAAGCTTCCTTAGAGCTCAGGAGCGAGCTGCTGAAAGCTAAACCAACCAATTTTATATGAGTGCTTCTTGATTTAAAACAATAAACTTATTCATTAAGCAAGAAAAAAAAAAGAATCTTGAGATGGGGAGATTATCTTGGGTTATTGGGTGGGTCCAAAGTAATCACAGGAACCTTTTAAGGAGAGGAGGAAGGCAGAAAGAGGAGCTGTGATAACAAGATCAGGGGTCAGTGTGGAACAGGGACACAGGCAAGAAATGCAGGTGGACTCTAGAAGCTGGGAAACACAAGGTAAAATTCTCCCTGGGAGGCTCCAGAAAGAATCTTGACACCTTCATTTTAGCCCCATAAAACCCATTTTTTGACTTATAACCTACAGAACTGTCAGATAATAATAAATCTGTGCTGTTTAAAGCCATGAAATCTGTGGCAATTTGTTACAGCAGTAGTAAGAATCAAAGATGTGTGGGGGAGAAGAGTCAGAGGGGAAGGACACAGCAACTTTTATGGGGTTAATACCTTACTTTGACAAATTTAGGGAAATATATATGCACATATCACTAGGACACTCCCCAAGGGCACAGAGGGTGCTAGTGCAACAGAGGGGCCCAAGAGATAATGTGTCATTAGCTTCATGGCAAAATCAACCTCAGTTTATGTGAAATGAACCAAAAATTCCATGCTTTATCTATTTGAAATATACAATCTGATATCAGGTGAAATTTCCATTTTTTTGCCTTACTTAGGTTATCAGTAAAAAAGATCTTTTTAAAAGAATTTTCTTCATGATAAAATATTCATATTATAAAAATTTTAGCAAATATGTGTACAGAAAGGTACACAGAAGGAAAAAAATCACCTGTAATTCCATTACCCACCATAACCACTATACACATTTTGAAATGTGCATACATGCATATATATCCTTTAAAAAGAAAATTGGAAGTATACTACTGTATATAGGTTAGCATTATGAATTATTTGCTTAAGTTTAAGTTTTGAAACATTTCTCAAAATGCAAGTCAATTATTCTGAAAAGCATGACTTTAAATGAATACATAATATCCTATCCTTCCATACATCATAATTTAACCATAACATTACTGAGAAGTTTTTTCCTATTACAAATAATACTATAATGAACATACATGAGTGTACATATTTCCATGGATGTTTGATTATTTCCATGGGATAGAATCATATGAGTGCAACACCTGAGTCAAAGAATTGGGTTCTTGAAATATATTACAAAAATAGCATTTTGGAAAGGCTATACTGCCACCAATACTCAGGGGAGCCAGTGCGTCCCATGTAAGCGCTGAGAAGTATTATTTGTAGGCTGAACTCAGTGACTTGCTTCCCAAGAACAGAATATGGAAAGGGAAAAATAACTTTATAATGGAGATATGTGGCAGATACTACCTGTGTTACTCAGGGTTCTCCAGAGAAACAGAACCAAGTGGAGATATGTAGATATACATGGGTATAATAAAACAACGTAAGAAAAGGGCTCATGCAATTACTGAGGCTGAGAAGACACCCCAATCTGCCATGTGCAAGCTGGAGAACAGCCAAAGCCCTGAGAACAAAGAACACCAAGGAGCACCAAGGGTACAAGATCAATGTCCCAGCTCAATGTCCTAGGTTGAGAGCAAATTCAACCTTCCTCTGCCTTTTTTTTTCTCCAGACAGAACCTCAAGCTGTCCCCCTGGGTAGAGTGCCATGACATCACAGCTCACAGCAACCTCCAACTCCTGGGTTCAAGCAAGTCTCCTGCCTTTGCCTACCAAGTAGCTGGGACCACAGGTGCCCACCACAATGCCTGGCTATTTTTTTTTTTTGGTTGCAGCCATCATTGTTTGGCGGGTCTGGGCTGGATTTGAACCCGCCACCTTAGGTGTATGTGGCTGGCGCCTTAGCCACTTGAGCCACAGGCGCTGAGCCTCCTCTGCCTTTTTGTGCTATTCAGGCCTTCAATGGGCAGGATGAAGCCCACTCACACTAGATAGGGCCACCTGCTTTACCCATCCACCCATTCAAGTGCTAATCTCTTCTGCAAACATGCTCACAGACACTCCCAGAAATAACATCCAACCAGCTATCTGGGCACTCTGGGGCCCAGTCAAGTTGACACATAAAATTAACCGTCACACTACTTTAACTGAGTGATCCAGGTATTTAACATCACCAGTAATAAACCATGTTCACATCATGTATTGCACACATAGGATGTGAGGCAAGGGCCATTTCACTCTTATGGTCTTTTTTCCCAAAAACCCCTAATGCCAGTCTAAACACAAGGAAAACATCAGGGAAATCCAATTGAAGGCAACTGAGTAAAACACCCAATCAGTACTCTTGAAAACTATCATGGGTGTGAAAAACAAGCAAGACTGAGAAACTGTCACAGACCTGAGGAGAATAAGGAGACATGATCACTAAATCCAATGTGGAAGGTATCACAGCATGGACCCCAGAACAGAAAAAGGACATTAGTATGATAGAAAAGCTGATGAAATCTAAATAAAATCTAGAGTTGGTTAACAGTAAGGGACCAGGGCTAATCCATTAGTTTTGGCAGATGTACCACGGTTATATAAGTTACGGATGAGGGGTATGGGAGAACTCTACATATCTATCTTTGTAAATTTTCTGTATATCTTAGAAATCTCACTCAATAAAAATCCATTTAAAAAAATAAAGAACTTGGTTGTCACAGTCTGGGTGTGGGTATGGGGGGGAGGTCCGTGTTTCATGAGCACAGAGTTTCAGCTTGGGAGGATGAAAGAGTTCTAAAGATGGATGGTCTGGATGATTACACAATAATATGAATGTAGGCTCGGCGCCTATGGCTCAACCGGCTAAGGTGCCAGCCACATACACCTGAGCTGGCGGGTTCGAATCCAGCCCGGACCGCCAAACAACAATGCCGGCTGCAACCAAAAAATAGCCAGGTGTTGTGGTGGGCTCCTGTAGTCCCAGCTACTTGGGAGGCTGAGGCAGGAGAATTGTTTGAGTCCAGGAGTTGGAGGCTGCTGTGAGCTGTGATGCCAAATTACTCTACCCAGGACATCAGCTTGAGGCTCTGTCTCCAAAAAAAAAAAAAAAAAAAAAAAAATGAATATACTTAAGCCATTGAACTGTATACTTAAAATGGTAAATATCATATTATACATTTTTTAAAATTCTGATTTTCACCCAAGTAAATTTCATAGCTGACACCCAACCCATCAGTAAGTCCTATCGACAGATCTTTCTATTCCAATGGCTTCTTGATACCCCATCCCTCATACTTGGTCCAGACTACCCAAATTTCCCCCAATCCTCAGCCACAGTTGGCTCACAGCTCTCCTGCCTCCACTCTTGGCCCTGTCACCTAACTGCTCCACAAGAGTCACTCCTGTATCACACCTTCACTCACAACTTTCAGTGGCTTCTCATCATACCTGAGGGAAAAAAGTCCAAAGTTCACTATAATCTAGGTGATTTTTAATCTTTTCCTCTGACCACTCCTCCTTTCCTCACTCTGCTCCAGTATTTCTGGACTTCTGGATATTCCTTCAATACCTAATTGCTCCCACCTCAGGGCCTTTGCACAAGCTGTTCCCGCTGCTTTGAGTAGTCTGCTTCTAATGCTTCCCTGGCTTACTTTCTCACCTCATCCAGCTCTTGGCATAAAAGGCAACAACCCAGAGACTTTCTCCTGGACTCCTGACCTACCCATCCATCTCTCCCCTAAACCTCTATTTCCTGCTCCCTTTTCTTTATAATATTACATTTATTATGTTAACTGAGATAAACACACACATACATATAATTTTTTTATTGTCTGTCTCCCCAGATAGAATATAAGATCTCTGTAAGGAGAACCATAGCTGCCTTCTCAAGTCTTGAGGCTTCAGTGCCTAGAAGATGGCCTAGACTTAGGAGGCACTTCATGAATACTTATCAAATGAAAGGAAAGTCATGAGTTCCTCTGCAAGTTCTTAGGTAAAATTTCCAGTTTTCTTCAAATAGATCCTAACACATTTTTTTTCTTACTCAGGCCCATGTGAGGTTCAAATCCACCACCCTTGGTGTGCAGGGCTAGCACTACTGAGCTATGGTGCCCAGCTCTAACACAGTTTTATTCTAAGAGACAGGGACTAGCTATGCTGCCCAGGCTAGAGCACAGAGGCTATTCACAGGCATGATTATAGCATGCTACACCCTCCAAATCCTGGGCTCCAATAATCCTTCCGCTCAGTCTCTGAGTAGCTGGGACTACAGGTGTGCACCACTATACTTAGCTCTAATGCTTTCTTTTAAAGTTTATTCTAAGTCATATATATATACATTTGAGACAGAATCTCACTCTGTCACTCTAGCTAGAATGTTGTGGCATCAGCCTAGCTCATTGCAACCTCAAACTCCTGGGCTCAATAGGCCTCCAGCCTTACCTTACTGAGTAGCTGGGACTACAGGTACCTGCCATGATACTTGGATATTTTTTTCTAATTTTAGTAGAGATGAGGTCTTGTTCTTACTCAGGTTGGTCTTGACCTCTTGAGGGTTCCTTCTACCTCAGCCTCTAAGAGTGCTAGGCCTACACCGCTATACCCAACTTACTTAACTTTTTTTGAGAAAGTCTCACTTTTCTGGCCCTATTAGAGTGCCGTGGTGTCACAGCTCATAACAACCTTAAACTCTTGGGCTCAAGCCATCCTCTTGCCTTAGCCTCCCTAGTAGTTGGGACTACAGGCATCCATCACAACATCAGCCTATTTTTTAGAGACAGGGTCATGATCTTGCTCAGTTCAAGAGATCTACCTACCTTGGCCTCCCCGAGTACTGAGATTACAGCATGAGCCACAGCTCCTATTCTATTTATGTTTTTGAGACAGGATCTCGCTCCGTTTACTGGGCTAGAATTCAGTGACATCAGGATAGCTCACTGTAACCTCAAACTCCTGGGCTCAAGCAGTCTTCCTGCCTCAGCCTCCTGAGTAGCTAGGACTACAGACGTGTGCTACAATAACTGGCTAATTTAAAAAAAAAATTGTGTGTGCAGACAAGATCTCACTACGTTGCGCAGGCTGGTCTTGAACTTCTGGCCTCAACTGATCCTCCTGCCTCATCCTCTCACTTTGAGAAAGTGCTGGGGTTACTATTGTGAGCTACTGTACCCAGCCTTTTAAAAAAGCAGTTAATTATTTAAGTCCAGATAATCCAGGATAATCTCTGTATCTCAAGGTCTTTAACTTAAGCATGTCTACAAAGTTCTTTTGCTAAGTAAGGTAACAGTCACAGGTTCTAAGGATGAAGGCATGGACATCTTTGGGAGCTAGCTTACCATAGGTTGCTTTTAAGATTCTCTCTTTGTATTTCGTTTTCAACAGATTAAGGATGATGGGTCTTGGTGCTTGTATATTTAAGTGAGTTGTGTGTGTTTGATATTTTGCCAAGTGACCCAATAATATTCTTTACGGAAAAAGAAAAATAAACGTGCGTGTCTGTGTATTTTTTGGTCCAGGATCCAATCTGGACCTGTACTTTCTATTTGGTTCTCCCTCCTCTTCTGTCTCCTATAACCTAGAACAGTTGTCTAGTCTGCCTTTGTTTTTCATGACAGTAATATTCATTCAGAGTCCAGGCCAGTTATTTTCTAAAATGCACCTTGATTTGAGTTTATCTGGTATTTCCCCAGTAGATTTGGATTCAATCCTTTTGGTAGGAATGACACATACAGGGGGAACTGTCCCTCTTGGTGCATCAGCTCAGGGGGTGTGTGATATTCTTTTGTTTCTGCCTCGAGATGTTAACTTTATCACTTGATTAAGGTGCTATCTCACAGATTTCTTCACTGTAAAGTTACTGATTTCCTCTTTTTAATCAAAAAGTATCTTCTAGTTAGAAGCTTTGGAGTCATGTAAATTTCTTATCAAATTTGCACCCATAACCAATACTGTTACCTTTTGGATGAAAACATATATAAATGGATTGTTATTTTACTATTGAGCTGAGACAATAGTCTCAAACAAGAAACAAAGGTACACTACATTTCAGATCTGAGGAGCTTACATTTATATAATCACAACCATAATGTAATAAATAAATGAATACTTAAGTCAATAAGTAATTGGACAAGCCTACTATCCTCTATGAAGGACACCTGTAGATAGACAAGAAGTTATGTTGCAGGTGAACATCAAGAGAGACTGAAATGTTTCAGCAGTGATCCAGCTATGGAATAGTAGAGCCACAGGCCATCTCACCATGGACTCAAGGGCAGACACGAGGAACGTCACCTCCATCCTGCTCTCCGAAGACGACTCTTCAATAGGCAGGGTAGACACTGCTACTTGGGCCGTGGTCCCTGTGCAAGAAAAGTGAAAAAAAAAAAAAAAAAGTGAGTGGCAGAAACCTGGTGTCCTAAACCCACGTTTAGAGCTGTGAAGGCCCTCATAGAAGACCTACTTCAAACCATACTTTAGAATTAAGAAACTGACATTCAAAGAGGTTTGGTGACTTGCCCACAATGTCCTGAATTGTAACACTGTCTTTTATAAAGTGCATGTTCCACTAAACCTACATATCACCTCCCTAGAAAACAAATTTGGGTATTACATTAGAAAAGCACAGTAAATCTTTCCCAGATGAGGGGAAGGAAATGTATCTTACTAATCCATTGATCAGTTGAGATGTTTTGTCAGCTTTCAGCATAGCTGTGCCAGATACCACATTCTACTTCACTTACACATAAAAAGGAGACAGCTGGGTTGTGTACCTCAGATGAGAAAATTCCTTCTTTCCTTCTCCCCAGGACTTCTGACACATAAAAGCTCACTCTAAATTTTGCCAAGCTCTAAATAAAATTAGTTTTTAAAATTTTTGAACAAGTTCTCCAAAACTCTAAAAAGTTTTTTTTTTTTTGGTAGTTTTTGGCTGGGGCTGGGTTTGCACCCACCACCTCTGGCATATGGGGCCAGCGCCCTACTCCTTTGAGCCTGTTGAGCCACAGGCGCTGCCTCACTCTAAAAAGTTTTTCAAACAGAGCATGCAAATTAGATACTTATCAGATGTTTTATGCTGCTCCAATAGCTGGCTTGTATCTGTAAACAAAAGGTTAACAGACCAACATGAAGATGCACACGGAAGGAAGGAAGACTGAAGATGTAAGGGGACAAAGCATAGTGATAATACAAGAATACTCAAGGACATTTGAAGCATTTCTTTCCAAGCATGTTGTTCAATTCCCTGCCCACTTGAACGTGGTGTGGCCATGTGACTTTCGTGACACCACATCAAGGAAGTGACATCACTTCTAAGCATAGCCATTACCACACTCCCTCCCCTCCTCAGTAGCAAAATTCCATAGGGGACTATTCCATCAGCCTGGGTTCCAAATTGAGGATAACATGGAATAAACCCAGAGCCAACTCACAACAGACCTTTAGTGCATCCAAGAAATAAATCCTTGCTCCTTTAATCCTCCCCAAATCTGGCATTTGTAACCACAGTACAACCTAGCCAACCCGGACAGATATAAGAGGCTAAAAAGGAATTCTAAAACTGCAACTATCTATCTAAATTCTCCAAAGACACTTGAGGATCCCTTAATTAGAGATATAACATTTCTGACAACACACAAATTCTGACAATTAAGTTCATGAACTTATCCTAGAAAAGGTGCTATGTACCTCACTGCTGAATCTCTATGGTCACCTTCAAAGTACTTCCCTTGGGAAGCTACACACTAATGCTGGTAGTGAAGTCCACCCTTCAAAGCAATTTTAGAACTCTTTTTCTTTCTTTCTTTCTTTCTTTTTTTTTTTTTTGAGACAGAGCCTCAAGCTATCCCCCTGGGTAGAGTGCCGTGGCATCACAGCTCATAGCAACCTCCAACTCCTGGGCTCAAGTGAGTCTCCTGCCTCAGCCTCCCAAGTAGCTGCAACCATAGGTGCCTGCCACAACGCCCGGCTATTATTTGGTTGCAGCTGTCATTGTTGTCTGGTGGACCCGGGCTGGATTCAAACCCACCACCTTAGGTGTATGTATGTGGCTGGCACCTTAGCCACTTGAGCCACAGGTGCCGAGCCGGCACTCTTTTTCTGAAGTGGCCATCTGAGCTGTCATTGTACAAGGTCTGATAATTAAGTTCACGAACTTGCCACTGTATGCTTGGCAGCACTATACAAACAACTTGGTAAAGTTCCATAACCCTGGTATATCAGCATCTCACGGCTGTGTTTGTGTCAATATGTGGGAGTCTCCTGATGAGTAGCGTTCATTATTCTTGCATGTTTTTGTGTGCCCTATGACAATTCTTGATGGCCATTCCAGAAAGAGTTCTAAAACTGCTTTGAAAGTGGACTAGGTGCTGGCATTAGTGCACAGCTTCCCAAGGGGAGCACTTTGAAGGTGACTGCAATGATATTTAGCAATGAGGGATGTAGCACTTCTTCTAGGGTAAGTTCACAAACTTAATTGTTGGACCACATAGACTAGTTATGCCAAACCAGCAGGATGCAAATTGTTTTGGATAAGAAATTTTAGAAATCTATACCTCTATTATGAAGTAGAATGTGAGGGAGAACGGAGGGATAGGGAGATTTGTTAAAGGATATGGACTTATAGCTAAATAGGAAGATTAAATTTTAGTGTTCTACACCATTATAATTAAGGATAATATATTACAAATCTAGCTAGAAGGGAGATATTGAATGTTCCCAGCACAAAGAAATAATATTTGCAATGATAGATATGCTAAATATCCTGATCTGATCATTATACATATTATATATCAAAACATTGCTATGTACCGCCCAAATATGTACAATTATCTTAGTTTTCTGTGTATGATGTGTACTAATTTGCCCAAATTTCTGAGGGAAAAACAAGGATACGTACTATATGTGGGTATGATAGTTTTGGGGGCAGAGGATCTCAGTGGGTCTCCTGGGGCTACCATACACTTCCACCTGGACCTGGGCCTGGGCCTACTGGGTACACTCCCATCCAGGAAGATCTGAGATCAGGTGGGAGCGGGCTTTGAGCACTGTGATCAGGGGAGGGAGTGGTGGCAGGGCTGAAGCAGGCTACAGCCAGGTGTGGTGAGGGCCAAGGCCTGAGGCACAGCCCCGTGGTAGGGACTAGGAGCCTCTCCCAGGCCCCAAGGACCTGACTTGCTGCCTGAAGACTGAACCGCCTCAGAACCTCCTACCCCCGCCAAGCATGTTTGCCACGGCCACTTTCTTGAGGGTCATTTTCCCAAAAAATCTGGGCCAAAAATATAAATGTGCATTGTATGTGGGAAACCATCATATACAGCAAAATATGGTATGTGTCAATTAAAAATTCTAATGTAGGGCGGTGCTTGTGGCTCGGTGGGAAAAAAAAAAAAAGAAAAGAATGAAACATGATTATAAGCTAACAGTGTTTCCCATCCCAAGAACATTTTCCTGAGAAAAAGTCAATGCATTTAACAAAGCTAAATATTTCTTGACAAGAAGAGCTTGTACCACAGAATAAAATCCCCTGAAGCCTATATGGGGATTTGAGATTGCAGATTTTTATATGTAGTATAGTATCTAATGCTTGGTTCTTTTAAAATTGGAGATGTAGGCCAGGCGTGGTGGCTCATGCCTATAATCCTAGCACTCTGGGAGGCCGAGGCAGATGGATTGAGCAGGAGTTCGAGACCAGTCTCTTAAAAAAAAAAAAAAATTGAAAATAGCCAGGCGCTGTGGCAGGTGCCTATAATCCTAGCTACTGCAGAGGCTGAGACAAGAGAATAACCTGAGCCCAAGAGTTTAAGGTTGCTGTGAGTTATGACGCCACAGCACTCAACCCCAGGACAATTGAGTGAGACTCTGTCTCAAAAAAAAAAAAAAAAATGGAGAAGTAAACCAAAATAACTCTCAAATCTCACATTGTTTTTCAGCAATCCTTAAAAACTTTCTTTCCCTTTTAATGTAATATTTTACTAATGAAAAGCAAATATCAAGAACAGGGGTCAATAATCTGTAGCCTACAAGTCAAATCCAGACTGCCACCTATTTTTGTAAATAAAGTTTTATTAATACACAGTTATACTCATTTGTTTACATCTCGTCTATGGATGCCTTCCTGCCAAGACAGGGTTGCATGCATGAAACAAAGAAAATTTGTCTCTCTCTTACAAAGGTACATGTGAATCTTTCTAAATGTAGAATATAAATGTCTTAACACAATAACTAAGAAAATGACATGAAGGCTATGTTAACCAGTTTGATGA
>CAUYQV010000474.1:0-36297 GCA_963574575.1 Galagoides demidoff
ATCTCTCTAAGAGTAGAATGAGAACGTTTTAAAACAATAACTGAGAAAATGACATGAAGGCTGTGTTGATCAGTTTGATGGAAGTATTTCGGATTGCATGTGAAAACCCCACACTGTACCCCAGAAGTGCATTAATGTACACCATTCAATAAAAAAAAAAAAAAAAGAGAAAGAAAATCTTGACCAACGATTCATGGTTCTTGCTCACACAGTACTGTCTCTGAGGGAGGTTTTAGACAGTAAACGAATAACTATTTTGGAACACCGCCAGTACCCACTCAACTGATCTGGCCCTCATTGACTTTTTCTTTACTGGGAGATAAATGAAATACTGAAAGAAAGACATTTTGATGATATTCAGGACACTAAGGATAATACAACAACAGCTTTGATGGCCATTCCAAAATTGCTTTGAAGTGTGGCATTAGTGCATAGTTTCCCAAGAGGAGTTCCTTGAAGGTGACCATAGTGATATTCAGCAGTGAGGTATGTAGCACTTTTTCTAGGATGAGTTCATAAATTTAATTGTCAGACTTCATTAAACTTATTCATATGACATCCTTTCCTTGATTCCCTTTATTATTTAATGATTTTCTTCTAGTATACAAATAATATTATAAATGTAAATTCAAAATGAAAATGTTAAAAAATTCATTCATCTTCTACTAATTGAATTCAATTTCATACATTTTCTATTGATTAGTAAATCTTTGCCCATGGGCACATATCATCTTTAATAGCAATAACACAATTATACTCTATTCATTGATTTTCATTGCTTAACATCATAGGTGCACATTTTCCCATGTAAATACTTAGCCCATGATTGATATTTTAATTACTGCATTATATTCCATTTGGTTGGTGTACGATAATTTGGTTACCCACTTGTCAGACATTTAGCTGCAACAGGTAATGTGATTTACATCTTCTTTTTATATTTAAAAAATATTTCTTCCTAATAAATTCCTTGCAGGTAGCTTATCAATTCAAAGATTTTGAATGATTTTTTGTCTCTCAAATTTCCATGAACACGCACTATATAAGTCTATGCAGTTTTGTCACAATGTTACTGGTATTTGGTATTACTGTTTTTAAATAACACATTTTCTAATTTTAAAGAATGCAAAACTGAAACTTGATACCGTGTGATTTGGGATTTTTTAGGTTTTTAATCACAAGGGCTAGTGAGTCTTTTGTGTTAATGAAGTCGTAACCTGTTGGGTTATGGGCTTCTGTAGCTTTATATGTCCCAGGACGTTGTTCACCTTATTTGTATCTCTGCTTCTTAACCACAGAAGGGAATAATAATAATGTTTATCTGGCTATATTGTTGTGATAATTAGATAAGTTAATATATATAAAGCAGCTAGAATGGTGTCTAGTAAACAATAATCATGCCATTAATATTAGATGTTATTATTACTGTTGTTATTAGTAGAGCAATTAGTGTGACATTATTTTGCTAGAAGCAAAGGATTAAGAATTTTGTTTTCTATCATGAGAAGTGATAGTTTAAATCATTTGGATATAAACATTTTCTCTATTTACATATACAATGCATCAATTATTATTAAGACCACATAGCCACAGAATAATGTATAATTTTGAGGAGGTGCTTCATCCTTCTTTGATTCATTTCTTCATCCACCAAACATGAGAATGGATATACTTTGCAAGACATTTGTGAGGATATGAAATACTACGTGTAATTAAATAGAAAAAGTTTAATCCTCTTAGAGGACAATATAAGAATTACCTTGGGAAGAGGGCCTCTTTTGTTCAGAAATTGCCATCATTAGTCCACTTGAAGTGGGCTTCAAGGCTTTTAGAGAAGGAAAGGAAACCATTTTTCAACTAAGGGATGAAATTTGTTGCTGAGAAGGAGAGACAAGAGAAGAGCGATGGAATTGTGGTAGGAAAAAGATGTCATGGTCTTTGTTGTGACACCTCAACATTCTCCATAAAGTTCCTATATTCGTCATGTATGTAGAATGAGTTTTTTTGTGTGTGGGGGGGTAGGGCAGAAGAAGACTAAATTTGATCTGAGACATTATCAAGAAAGTCCCCAAGGAAACTCAGGCTCAGGTTCCCTGAGCTCAGTAAGGGGGCATGTAGAGAGGGATGAAAAAAGGTTCATAGGATTTCTCTCATTAAGGACTTGTCTATTGCAAAGTCATAAAAGTAGGGAGATTTTAAAATATAGGGAGGCCCCAGTTAGCATCAGAAGTATATATGGTATAAAACTAAGGACAATTCCTGGTGCATAAAAATTAATTGCTCAATAAATTATAGCATAATTTTTAACAACATAAACATTCTTTTATTTTACAGTGTCTATGCATTTATGTGTGTATATATATAGTCTCATTTAATCTGATTTTGATTTAATCTTCGGAAGAATTTCCTTTGGCATATTTAAGGCAAATATTTTTCTCAATCTGTTGTTTCCCTTTTCATTTTACTTGTGATGCTTTTTTCACTGTGCATAGATTTTAAAATTGTATGTAATTGAAAATGTCAATCTTTTTCTTTGTGATTTCTTTTGTTGCTTCAAATCTTAAAAAAGCTTCCAAGAAACTGGTAAGTACTCAATTTTATTTTCCACTAGTTATCAGATAGTTTTATTTTTAAATTATTTTCTTTTGAAAAATTTAACTCTACTCAGTATATTCATAAAGGCAAATATAGTGAAAAAGGGAGAGATTCCATTTAGTGAACTTTTAAGAAATTTTATATTAGCTAGGTGATTTACATGTCCCAGATATGTGGTGTTTATGTGTATATAACCCCACTGACTTTTTTGGGTAGATTTTACTATATCCATTTTATAGAAAATATTGCCAACTTTTACTTAGTCCTCACCACTTGCAAGACTTTTTTTTTTTTAACCACTTTGCCATTCATCTTCATGACAGCCCTCCTTTCACAGAGATATGTTCATTTTACATGTGAGGAAACTAAGGCATAGAGCAGCTAAATCACATAGCCAAGGTTATGGTTGTAGGAAGGGATAGTGTAGAGATTTATACTCTGGAGCTTCAGGAGCTATTTGCTTAACTACTACAAAATATAGAGTAGCAGTTTATTAGGTATGTTGGTGGATTATTTGATATATTGGTAGACTAAAATTAGGAAAGAGAATTTACCTCATTTATTTTCCATAATTCTGCATGATGTTTTTTTCTACATGACCACTCTGCAGCTCAGAGTGGTTGATCCAGTCACGCATCCGATGGGTCTATCTGATGATACAGTCTAGGTATTTAGCTAGTCTCTATATCTGCATCAGTCTCCTCAATCTCTCCCAACTGGACAGTCAAGATGGCAATGCCATTCTTATACAGAAATCCTGCTCATTGTGCTCAACTTTTTGAGACATCCGCCTCACACACACACATTCTCACATACACCCCAATCTATAATGCAATAGCCAGCAAAATACTCAGAAAAGCAGAAGCTGCAGTAAGTGCAAATGTGCTTCTTAGTGCCGTTTCTACTGAGGGGTTTATGTGCCTGGTAAAAATTAAATGGCTATGTGATAAATTGACCATGAGATAAAGCAATTTTCAAGGGAATAGTGAGAGGAGGAACAAAAACGATTAAGAAAATGGGACTAACTGGGTGAGAAAAGATTAAAGGAGTTAACTGTGTATAGCTGAGCTTGGTAAAGGCAGATGGGGAAGTGAAGCACCAAAAAACATCCAGGCCCAAGAAGGCTGAAAGCTAACTCTAAGGGGTGTGAGGGCAATTTTTTTTTCTATGGTATAGGCATTACTCTTATACAACAAAATAATAGGAAACAAAGCACAGTCACTAAACAGATACCATTTACGAAGTATTCACATTACAACCTGGTCATGCATCCAAAACCAGGAACAGCCAGGGGTTGGGTGGGAGAAATGGGAGTTTCTGGTTGTTAGGGGAGCCCCTGCTCCCTTCCATGGGGGCCCAAATGGCCTCTCTTTCTGCTCTCCCACCATGCTGCCACCTTGCTCTCCAGGGTCCAGTCACATTGTCCTTCATCCAGCTTCTTGGCCAAGTCTGATATATACCTCCATAAAGACTTTCTGCACTATACAGTAGTTCCCTATTCCTATACTAATAGTCACTGTTGTCATTGTCATCATCATTGTCATAATCATCATCATACTTCCAGGTCCTCTTCTAACTCCTTTTCCTCATTTATTTCCCATAAGTCTACATGTCAGGTTTTTTTTTCCGCCTGTTTTACAGATCTGAAAACTGAAGTACAGAGAGTTTAACAGCATGCCCCCACAGGCAGAGCAATTATTTTTTCCCAGTTTTCTCATCTCTTTGACTCTTATTCAGTCTTTTCATCTCTACTTCAAGGTGACTTCCCTTACCACAACATCCCAACTATTTCACACTCTCAATGTAGCCTTCACAGAAAGTTTCTATCCTTACATTTTTATTTGCTAAATACATTTCTTTCCTTTAGGTGATAAGCTCCATGGTAGGAAAGACAGTAGTATGCTTGATGAAATGCGTAGCACATAGTAAATGCTTAACAAATACTTGTTGTATTAATGAATATGAATGCCCTAATGAGAATAACAAAGGAGATGGCCCCCTCTCTTCTGTGGTCAATTTGCATCTGAAAATTTGAGATTAGATGTGGCTTCTACACATTAGAAATCTACCAATATACCAAATAAACTAATAGCAATATGCTCAGATGAGAGTACTGGGTATCCAAGGATGGCTCTGAGGGTTTCCACTCAAAACTATGTCATAGAAAGAATAATTGACAAAAGAAAACTATTTATCCCAGGGAAAATAGGCTATGGAAATGTGTATAATTATTTCAAATATCTAAAGAACTTTATGTGTTGAATAAATAAAACGATCAAGGGCTCTGGTGCATTTAATGTGCTTACCAATACCTAACACCTCCCACCCTGCCCAAAATAACTAAAAAGAAAAAAAAATTCCATAAACAAGCAATATACTTCTCTAATCTTGGTTTAGTACAAAGAAAAAAACTTTGCAGATAATCAGGAACATAAATTTTACCTTGATTTTGAGGGATAACAACAAAATTAGGAACAACAAAAATTGACATCCCATAAAAATAGAAATATTTTTGAATGGTCAGTATTTAACTAAATTGGACTTGATCAGAAGGTAAATTCACAATAATTTCCCAGAGTTTTGCTGTAGATATCTTATACATGTTGATTAGATATGATTACCTGGGCTTTCAACTACTTTTGGAGCCCAAGGAGTGCCCCAAGACTATTTTAAGAATCAACAATTAGTTCAGTGGGTAGGTACTCTACAGGGCCATCAATTAGGAGAAGCTACCCAATTTAGCCTGAATTTTACACAACAGTTTATATTTCATTTTCCCCTTCAAGCCTTCAGATTCTTCCTTTAATGTTTCTACTATACAATAAGGCCTTTGCTAGATTAATGACTATTTCCTTGGTATTACTAGGTCCTCACCTCTTTTCTCACCATTCCTTTGCCCTGTTGCTTATGTAAATCTTCCTGTGCATTAGGTCATATTGAAGCTGTCTTCCTCAAGAAGTTTTTCTAGATCTTGGGAGCCCAATGATCTCGTTGAATTTTTTATGCAATCCTCTCCTTGGCAGTACATTGTGATAAACTCATTTTAGGACTAAATATATAATGCCATGCAAAGAGATTTACCATTATATCCTATATTTTACCTTCCTGATAATGTTAGTTTCTTACTGAAGTCCATATATAATTTTATTTTCAATACACAGTTAGGATGCCATGCAAAAAACAAATATTTGCTGAATGAATCTATAGTAACTTTAGCTAGATTTTAAAAAAAACAAAGCATTTCAATACATTTTAAATATTTTTTATGAGACTTCATTTATTAAAATTCTAACTCATTTCAAAAAGGATTTGAGATAGACCACCAAAAAGTCAAACACACATTATAGTTTTTGGAAAAAAAGAGACATAAGCCATAAAAAAAGAAGCATCAGAATATATTAGCCATGAGGGTTAATATTGGGGTGAACACTAAAATTAGTTCTGAATCTCTTGGTACCAAGCAGATATATATGTTACATAACATCCTATGACCTGATAAAATGTAGTAGACCATTATCACTTGTAGGTGGATGGCAGAGAGTTATATATAATATAATTTCTAATGGAAACTTATCTCTTGAGATGTTACACAGGGGTCACTAGGTAAGACAATGAATAATGTTTTCAATATATTTTACAACAAATACATAAGTGATCTTCATATGGATTTTTCTTCCGATGTTTGCTCAAGATTGAAGGTAGACCTAGAATTGAGATAGGCAATTCATGGGGTTTTTCAAGTTCTCCATTCTCTGAAATTGGTCTTTTCATTTTATGACTTATAAAGCTTATGAGTTGGGATCATTATTAGCTACTCTATTTAAGTAACTTTATATTCATATAATTTACACTCATTGGTAATAATTAGGCAAACTGGTATCTATTTGGTGCTTTACAGTCTACAGAATACCTTAATATCCATTACTGAATGTGATCCTCACAAGAACATTAAATAAGTGTTATTACTACTACTTCCATTTTTTATATGAGATAACCTACGGGATGTGAGATAAAAAACAGATACCTGAGTTGAAGGTGGGGAATGGTGGGTCCATTTGTTCATAAAATAATTCATTTTGAAATAGCAGTGCCATCTAGTGGCTATTTGGGACACAAAGGAATGAGGATGTTTCAAAATGGCCCCTGGAAAGTGCAATAAACATTTTATGCTATCCTGACATGCATTATTGGAGTTTAGAGCACTTCTTACTAGTTGACAGATTTTGACCTTTCAAATGGAAAAATACACTACATCTACCCAAAGTCAGTCAAAGCTATTGATCCTGATAAATGATCTGACCTCTACCAACAGTTCTTCTTCAGTTATTTAATGCTTAAGAAAGCCAGCAATGTAATCTGAAGAGGTCAAGTGTGATTAGGAAGGCCTGTAGACATGGTATTATCAGAAAGAGACTAACTTGTATGTGCAAGTGTCAGAGAAAAATAAGACGTGTTTTTCTGTATGTTTTCTGAAAAAAAAAAAAACAAAAAAAAGAGATGTTAAAATATTTTCCCATAAATAAGATGGAATCTGTTGATAACAATAATAACAAGTAACTAATGTGGGTCTTCACATTTTAAAGCCTGCAAGACTATGTAACATACATTATTTAATGGCTCTCCCATCAATGTTTATAGATAGTGCGTGTTTTTCTTGGTTGGTTCATGCCATTAGCTTTGGATGGAAAACTCTCTGCCATCCACCTACAAGTGAAAGCCAAGTAAAATGCCACCTTTTCTTTTAAGTTTTATTGATTCCCCCTTCAGAATTCATTGTGAAATTATCGCTTTTCTTTTCTCTGAGAAATTCTTATCTTTTTTGGTTTTGTTTATGTAATTTTCACATTTGTTCTATACCCTCTGTTACATTTAAAAGACTTTGGGTACATTAACTCTCACGAGTTACTTTCTAAAAGATAGGCCCTATAAAAGGCACAGGGCCTATTATCATGATCTCTAGGAGAGGGTAGCTGACCCTTGTTCTGATATATTTAGACCACAGTTATCAACCTGAAAAAGCTGAACATGATAAATGAGAACTATTTTCAATGCTGAAGGTATAGTTCTGTACTGTATTCTGTAGTCATGCTATATATTGCATAGCTAAAAATTTGGTCAAGTCTGGTGACCCCCAGCACAGACCAGACTAGGACCCTGTTCTCACCATATATATATGCACACCTGAACTTGGGTGGTAGGTGGAACAGAATTTCCTATAGCTTTGATCTGACCTTCACTGAGATATTATCATTTTGCAACTATGCATCCCCCAGGTAAGGATTTTGTAATACTCACACCTCCACCTGTCTCAGGTGAGGCTTCTGCTCACTCTACTACCTTTACTACACTACCTTTCTTTGTTACACTACAGATCATTCGATCTTGACTGATCTACCAAAGTGATATCTGGAGTTGTCATCACATTAATCTGTTCGTCATTCCCTTAGATTAATATTTGGTCCAGGTTATTAATTTAATAGATGATTATTAAATAATTGCAATAATAAGTGAATGAGTAGACATAGGAATGGTGGAAGGACAGTGATGCCTGAGATGATAGGGTATTTTTATTTTCGTTGACTCATTAATTCTGTTGAGGTTCATGAGGAACTTCTGAAGCACAAAATTCTATGAAGTATGGGAGAATGTGTTTGGACGTTCATCAAATGTAACAAAGTAGCATTAAGAAAGCTGACCAGGGAGATATGTTTCTCCTCCCACTTCCTAGGAAATGGCTCAGCCAGTAAGCCTAAATGTCTGCCAATATCTATACCAGGTAGTTGGAAGGTGGCCTAGGGCAATAGATAACTGTGACATTGAAAGCGCAGATAAATACAAGAAAAAAATAGCAAGCAGTCCTGGTCTCACTCTCAAGTTAAGCACTGTTGATGTTGTAGTATATGTGAGTCCAAGCTTATTATTAAACCAGAAGCAAAAGCATGCTGATGTTAATGGAACTCTTAATATGTGCCGGGCACAAGGCACTATTTCTTTTAGCAAATGTCATACTATTTAGCTACTGTCATTGATGCTGTGCTGCCCTTTCTAAAACTCCCCTTCAAGATTGAGGACATATTTCCTAACTGCTGAGCAGAGTGTCTTGCCGAGTACGCTTAGCTGTCAGCCCTCACCACGAATTGCCTCTGCTGTAAAGAAATGCCTCCTTAACTCCAGCCCTCTTACAGAACCAGCTTGAATTCAATAACTCATACAAGTACAGGAATAGAGGGATGGGCCTTCTGCCACAACTGAGGACCCTACTTGAAGGACAGAGTTCTTCTTGGGGTGGTTGTGTTGTAACTGCATTGCACCCCAGTTCTTCCTCTGCTTAGAGAAACTGTCTTCTTTCCTCCATAGGCACTGATCCTAAGAAGATCCCTTCAGTTAAGCTTCCACACACTAACCTTTTCTTTCTCAGTCTAATTCCCAGGGGAACCCCCAACCTGGTACAGCTATTTTAGATATTATTTGAACATATTTTAAATTTTCACTTTATAGATAAAGAAACTGAAGCAGAAAGATAGAAGCAAGTAGTTCTAGGTCCTACTGAAAAAGAAAAGGTTTCAAGGATTTCAAGGTAACATCTAATACTGAGGTCCAGTATAGAATAAGCTGATTAAAGAGTGGGTTATTAAAAAAAAATTGATCAGTGTCTATTTTCCCTATCCAAAAAAGAGCAGGCAGCATTGTTTTCCTTAGGTGTGAAATGTTCTCTCCTACCTTCTCCTACTTTCTACCATCTGTCAATTCCTAACATACAGAAATTTTGTTTGATAGCTTTGGGAGTTTTTTGAAAAAATTTTAACAGAGTTTATTATAGCTATATTATGAATGATTTTTATATTCTAGAGCCTGAATTGAATTTTCTATAATAGAAATGGTTATAATCTAAAGTAAAAATTTGTTTAAAAAATTCTCATTTAAATGATGCATTTTAATCCTTGATGGACAATTATTAAATAATTGCAATAATTATTTAAATATTGATAATAGAGACTCATAAACAGAGTGAGCATATTTCCCCAGCCCTAAATTGTAATGTGGTTTGCTGTAAAATCTGGTAATAGGATTGAAATTTTTGCATTGAAAAACTGGGAAACTATATGGTTGCATAACCACAAGCTGAAATTGTAATTATGTTATTTGAAGTGATAATAGGACATATTTGTACATGATAGATTTATAATTTATTTTTTCTCTCCACAAATGTGTTAATGAAATGTGTGTTAATTAGTTTTATAAACTGAATCACTTTTAAATTGTAAGATAGCTTGATATTTAAATAAAACCAATGTTTTATATTGTTTTGTTTATAAAACATAAATACAACACATACATTCATTTAAGGATAAGCCTTTTTATAAACTTAATTTTTAGTAAATGATAACTGTATACATTTAATGGGTACAACGTGATGATTTGATATACAATGGAGAATGCTTAAACTGATTAACATAACCATCACCTGCCTCACTTACTTATTTTTTGTGGTAGGACATTTATAATATACTCTTAGTTGTTTTGAAAGGTACCCTTGCATTGTGCACATTAGGCAAGATCCCACCAAATACCCTCCCACCACTCTTTGCCTCCCTTCTTTCCCCTCTTTCTTTCTGGATTATATTTGCATTTTATCATTTGTATGGATGTATAATCTACTATATATTGGTTTCATAATAGCATTGAAGACATAGGATACATTTTTTCCATTCATGAGATACCTTACCACGAAGAATATGTTCCAACTCTATCCAGGCAAATGTAAAACTTATAAAGGCTCAATCTTTTTTAATGGCTGCTTAGTATTCCATGGTATACATATACCACAATTTGTTAATCCATTCATGGGTTGATGGACATTTGGGCTACTTCCATGACTTAGAAATTATGAACTGGGCTGCAATAAACATTCTGGTGCAAATGTCTTTGTTGTAAAATAGTTTTTGATCATCTGGGTATATACCTAGTAGAGGAATTGCATGATCAAATGGTAGGTCTACTTTTAGTTCCTTGAGTAGTCTCCAAACTTCTTTCTGCTGGGAGAATGGGAACCGAAGACACCATTCTTGGCAAGCAAAAGCACCCCCAGGAAAAGAGGAAAATTAAAAAGTTGAGTGACTCAGAACAAAGAAAAATCAGCTAGTTTACATTTAAGATAGCCACTGCTAGAAAGCTTCCTGCCTTTTCTGAAATTCTAGCCTATTGGGGATACAGCTTACAAACATCCCCGCTTGTGAGCTGGGGGAGTTTTTGTGAGCACTCTGAGGAAAAATGGTCAAAGAAGAGGCTGTGGCAAAGACCTGGAAAGATACATTAACTGGGTTATTTCCTGCCTAGTAAACATACAAAGTAGATACCCATTGTGGAGATTTGCATTTGCCTGGGGCAAAGATCAAGAAGTAGCTTGAGCCCTGAGATATGGGCATATGAGCTTATATCCCTTATTGCAGAGGAAGATCCTCTGTGGTGGTGATGGGATGAAAATTGTTCCCTCCCCCGATTCCTCAGAAGAGATTAAACCTGGTGGTGTTTTACTCTACAGGGAACTAGCGGAGTTTAACATCTCCCTAGAAATCTGTGTGTGTGGTCTCAAGCAGGAGGCTTTCCCAATACAAGGCTCAGATTTCAGATTTCTCAAGGCTAGCCTTAAGGTTAATAATAATAATAACAATTGGAGAAGATATGCTCAATCAGAGAAACTGCTATTGTCTTTGTTCTCTCCCTCATCTTACCCTCTGGGTAAATAGACTTCACTAAAAGCAGAGTAGAGCAAACACATGGTGCCATTGCCAGAAGCCCACAAACAGGCAATGGACCCCTAAGCTTCCACCTTTAATTCTATTCTATGTCTCATGTCTTTCTTTACTGTTGTTTCTAACTCTGTATTTCTTTACTTGGTCACTGCCAGTTTCCACAGGTCCTAGCAGACCCTTCTTCCAGGGCAGGACTACAGCATCTTTCCAAAAAGGCTGTATTAGCTTGCATTTTCACCAGCAGTATAGAAGTGTTCCCTTCTCTCCACATCCATGCCAACATCTATAGTTTTGGAATTTTTTTATGTGGGCTAATCTTACTGGGGTTAGGTGATATCTCAAAGTGGTTTTGATTTGCATTTCTTTGATGATTAAAGATGATGAGCATTTTTTCATGTGTTTGTTGGCCATTTGCCTGTCATCTTCACAGAAGTTTCTTGTTCAAGTTTCTGTTCAAGTCTCTTGTTCACAAAGAAACAAGGGTGTTTTTTCTTTATTGATTAATTTGAGTTCTCTCTAGATTCTAGTTATATGACTTTTGTCAACATCATAACCTGCAAAAATCTCTCCCATTCTGAAGGCTGTCTATTTGCTTTACTTTCAGTGCCCTTTACCGTGCAGAAGCTTTTTAGATTGATCAGATCCCAGTAATATATTTTTAGTGTTGCTTCAATTGCTGGGGGTGGGGGTAGGGGTTCCATTCCTTCTCATATAATATTCCCCCAGACCAATATCTTCAAGTGTTTTCCCCGAACTCTCTTCTAGTATTTTTATAGTTTTATTTCTTAGGTTTAAATGTTTTATCTGGTGAGAATCAATTTTTCTTAGTAGTGAAAGGTGAGGGTCCAGTTTCAGTTTTCTACAGGTCACTAGCCAGTTCTCCCAGCACCATTTGTTAAATAGGGAATCTTTTCCCCAATGTATGTTTTTGTTAGGTTTATCAAAGATCAAATGATGGTATGTGGCTGGATTCATCTCTATTCTGTTCCATATATCTACATCTCTATATTTGTGCCAGTATTATGCTGTTTTGATCACTTTAGATTTGTAGTATAACCTGAAGTCTGGTAATGTGATACCTCCTGATTTATTTTTATTTCTAAGTAATGTACTGGCTATTTGAGGGTTTTTTTTCTGATTTCACATTTAAAAAAGTACTATTTTTTCAAGTTCTTTAAAGTATGACATTGGTGCTTTGATAGGGATTGCATTAAATCTGTAGATTGCTTTGGGTAGTATGGACATTTTAATAACATTGATTCTTCCCATCTATGAGCATGGTAATTTTTTCCACTTTTTAACATCTTTTGCTATTTCTTTATTCAGGGTTTCATAATTCTCATTATAGAGATCTTTCATGTCCTTTGTTAGATAAATTCCCATGTATTTCATCTTCTTTGGCAATACTGTAAAAGGAATAGAATCCTTGACTATATTTTCAGCTTGACTATTTTTAGTATATGTAAAAGTTACTGATACATAGTATTGCTTTTATATCCTTAGATACTGCTATATTCCTTGATCACTTCTAAGGGCTTTGTAGTTGAGTCGCTGGGATTTTCTAGGTATTAGATCATGTTATCCATGAAGAGAGAGAGGTTGACCTCCTCTGACCCCATTTCAATACTCTCAATCACCTTCTCTTGCCTGATTGTGATAGTTAGGACTTCAAGTACTATGTTGAATAGCAGTGGTGACAATGGGCATCCTTATCTAATTCCAGATCCAGATCTGAGCGGAAATGTTTTCAATTTTACTCCATTCAATATGATATTGTCCTTTGGTTTGCTGTAGATGGCCTCCATTGGTTTAAAAATGTCTCATCTAAGCCTATTTTCTTAGGTGTTCTAATCACAAAAGGATGCTGCATATTATCAAAAGCTTTTTCTGCATCAATTGAGAGAATCATATGGTTTTTGTTTTTCGTTTTATTTATATGGTG
The DNA here is from genome assembly GCA_963574575.1 of Galagoides demidoff. Taxonomy (NCBI): domain Eukaryota; kingdom Metazoa; phylum Chordata; class Mammalia; order Primates; family Galagidae; genus Galagoides; species Galagoides demidoff. The sequence goes on from CAUYQV010000474.1 coordinate 13,291, forward strand.
TATTATATTTATAGGTTTACATATGTTGAACAAATCTTGCAACACAGGGATAAAACCAATATGAAATTGGTGTATAATTTTTTTGATATATTATTGAATTCTGTTTGCTAGGATCTTATTGAATATTTTTGCATCTATATGCATTGGTATATAGCTTTTTTCCTTTGTTGGGTCCTTTCCTAGTTCGGGGATCAAGGTGATATTTGCTTCATAGAATGTATTGAGGAGGGTTTCTTCTTTTTCTGTTTTGGAAAAGGTTATGTAATATACGTACCAGTTCTCTTTGAAAGTTTGGTAGAATTCTGATGGGAAATCATCTGGTACCAGAATTTTCTTTTTGGGGATATTTTGTATAATTGATGCTATTTAAGTGCTTGATATAGATCTATTCAAAATTTCTAATTTTTCTAGTTGAGTCTAGGAAGGTGGCATGCTTCCAGGTATTGGTTCATTTCCTCCAGATTTTCATATTTTTGAAAATAGAGTGTTTTTGTCATAATTATTGAGGATTTTAAAAATTTATATGGTATCTGTTGTTATTTCTCCTTTATTGTTTCTGATTGACGTCATTAGAGATTTTACTTTTCTGTTTCTGGTTAGGCTAGCTTAAGGTTTATAAATTTTATTAATCTTTTTAAAGAACCACTTTTTGCTTCATTGATCTTCTGAATGATTCTTTTGTTTTCAATTTAATTCTGCTCTAATTTTGGCTATTTCTTTTCTTCTGCTCAGTTTGGAGTTTGATTGTTCTTCCTTTTCCAGTTGCTTGAGATGACCCACTAGGTTGTTGACTACTTCTCTTTCTGTTTTCTTGATGAAGGCTTCTAATGCTATAAATTTCCCTGTTAGGAATGCTTTTGCAGTATGCCGTAGGTTTTGTGTCTTCGTTATTATTTTGTTCCAAAAATTTGATGACCTCCTTCTTAATCTCATCTTTGACCCAGCTATCATTCAGCCTAAGATTATTTAGTTTCCATGATTTTATTGGAGCATGAAGCATGTTTGAACATGAGCAACTCTGTTGCTGTTGAGTTCAACTTTTATTCCCTGATGGACCAAGAAGATACTAGAAATAACTTCTATTCTTTTAAATTTGTTGAGCTTAAACTTGTGTCCTAAGATACAATCAATTTTGGAGGATGATCCATGGGGTGACAAGAAGAATGTATATTTACTTTTATTAAGATGAAATGTTCTATAGATGTCTGTTAAGTCCATTTGTTCTAGGGTCAAGTTTACGTCCATTATTTCTTTGTTTAGTTTCTTCTTGGAGGATCTATCAGAACTGACAAAGGGGCATTAAAACCTACAACTATTATAGTGCAGAAAGATATCAAATTGTTCATATCCAAAAAGTTGTCTCTACTGCTGAAAGATATCAAATTGTTCATATCCAGCAGGATTTGGTTTATAAATTGAAGAGCATTCAGGTAGGGTGCATAAATATGAATTATTGAAATCTCTTTATGTTGAGTGTTTCCTTTGACAAATATATTGTGTCCATCCTTGTCTTCACTAATCTTTGTCAGTTTAAATCCTACTATATCTGCAAATAAAATTAGAATCCCTGCTTTTTTCTGATTTCCATTTGCCTGTAATATAAATGTCCATCCCTTCACCCTGAGTCTCTTTTTATCCTTTAAGGTAAGATGAGTTTCTTGTAGGCAATAGATAGCTGGACTGAGATTTTGTATCCAATCAGCCAATTTGTACTTCTTTAGAGGACAATTTAAGCCATTCACATTAATTGAGAGAATTATAGGTATGGTAGTGTTTTGGGTATCACATTTTTCAAAGGTCCAATGAATATTTTTAATTGTTTCACCACTGTGGAGGTTAGGTTTTGTTCAATAAATTCTGGATGAGTTTATTTTGGTGGTAGACCATTGTGCTGGTCATTATGGAAAATAGGAATGACTATTTACAGGAGAGCTGCTTTAGTTATGGCAAATTTTCTCACCATGTGTATGTCAGTAAATTATTTGATTTCTTCATCACAAATGAAACTCAGTTTATCTGGGTATAGGATCCAGGGCTAAAAGTTGTTTTCTTTTAGAAGATTGAAGGGCAATGACCATCCTCTTCTGGCTTGAAACGTTTTTGCCAAAAGATCTGCAGTCATTATAATATTTCTTCCTTTGTAGGTAATGTTTTTCTTATGTCTGACTGCTTGCAGGATTTTTTCCTTCATGTTAACTTTGGCAAAGTTAATTACAATGTGTTTAGGAGGTGCTTTATTTAGACTGAGTCATGCTGGGGTTCTGAAACTATCTACTATCTGAATTTCAGCATCTCTTGCAATGCATGGAAAATTCTCCTCTATAATATCTTGGAATGTAGCATCTGTGCCTTTAGGACCATCCTCTTCTCCTTCAGGAATTCCTATAAGTCAGATGTTTGATCTTTTGGAATGATCTCACAGCTCTCTTTGGTAATGTTTTGTTCTTGTTTTCCATTTTCTGCCTCTGTGAATGCTTGGGATTGTTCAAAAGTCTTGTCTTCAATTTCTGAGATCCTTCTTTGTCTGTTACTGAAGTATTCTACAATATTTTGAAGCTCCTTGAATAATTTTTCCACTTCCTTGAATTCTGCTTTGTGTTTTCTCATTATGTCTATATCCATGGTGATTTTGACTTTGAATTCATTAATTTCTTGAGACAACTTTTGAAGTACTCTTTGGATTTCTATTTCCATGTTTTCCTCTATTCTATTCAACTTATTTTCCATTCATATTCTGAATTCTATTTCTGGAAATTCAGCCTTTTTTTCTATGAATGGAATCTTTTGTTATATCTCTTTCATCATTCCTTATGGAAGCTGATCTACTCTGGTTATTTATGTTGCCAAAGTTCTTCTGCTAGTTCCACCCTGTGAGTATTTTCCACAGTTTGGCAACTCAAACTGGTAAGGTAAGGCTGGAAATGGGGGCACCAGGAAGTGGAGTTAACTAGCCCTTTACCAATGAGCTGGGGCTTGTGGTTACAGCTTTTCTCCTGTAGCCTTACAGAGCTGTAGCCCAAGACTCTGAGGTCCTGCTTGGTGAGATTGCACAACTGGCTCTGTCTTGATGTCAGCCAGCCTTTACTCAATCCTAAGGAGTCACAGCATTAGGCTGAAACCTCAGCTGGGGAAATAGATAAGGTTGCGGTACTCTAGCCCCCAAACAGTGACAACTGGAGGAGGAAGATCAGTCCTTTCCTGCTACAAAACAACTGTTGCTCAACCTCAGAGGATCCCCAGGTGGACAGCCCAGGTCGAGAGTTCTAATCAGATTTACCCAGGTAGTATACAATCACTGCTCAACAGGGAGCATTCAAAGAGTCTCCAGTGGCTTGGTAGTAGAAATCTAGAGGCAGTTCTATCCTGCAAACCCAAGGGGATAGAGCCTGAACCCCTCCAGTGAGCCATCGAATCAGAAAAGATCACCTGCTGCACACCATTGCAGTCCCTCTCTCTCTCCTATGTGTCCCTCTCTTCATGTACTCCCTAGCTTCCACTTCATCCACTGTTTTCATGCTGCTATTAAGCAGCCCATACAATGCCAAGGCCTCTCAGGGAATTGGCAAACACTCTGGGTTCTGCAAGGGACAGACCTTCAGATCACCAGTTGAGGAGGGAAGAGTAGCTTGGGAGTTCAGAATTATGGGGGAAATATTTATTCAATTTTTTTCCAGGCAGGATGATGCCTAGGCTGGCAAGTGAGACCTCCCTGGAGAAGGAGGCCTAGTGTTTAGTGGCTCTCTCTGTGGGGTAAAATGAGAGGTCTTTTGTTCTCTGCTTGATTGCAGAGAGCCCATAGTGAGCCTCCTGCTTGTGGGAGGGGGTCTTTCATTCTCTTGGCTATGGGCTTTGTACCTGGAATTTGTTTTCTTTGATCCTCTTTCTTAGAGTTGCACTTGAATCAGCAGAGATAATATTCACTTGTCTATCTTTTTTTCTTAGCTCAGCTTTCCATCTTCAGCTTCACTGAGTCCACTTCTGTCAAGTATCTCTCCCTCTGAAAGTTGTCTCTAGCCAGCTATCTTCTTTCTGTAACCAGCTTTGGGATTTTAGACTCAGCAAGAAATAGGCAGCCTCAGATGCAAAGATCAGGGAGGCCATTACTTGGAGTTGAGAGTATACAAGAGGTTCCAACCTAGGAGGACAAAGAGAGTTGCCCAAGGCTGAGGAGATGTTAGGCTCTCAATGCCAAATATTTGGGCCCTGTTTCCACTGAGCTATTGGGAGCTGTGTCAAGGCCTCTGAAATAGTAAAGCAGACATAGAGGGACAGGAGAGAGTTCCACTAAGATTTGTGGTTTTAAGAGCTGTAGCACAATGTCCTCATGTTTGTTGTGTGGAGTTACTGGTTTTGGAAGGAAAGAAAATTGGCTTGGATGATGAGCATCTCTAAAATGATACCACCAGCCCATGTTTCCATACTCTGATAAGCACTAGGTATTATTTTTCTTTAATCATTGCCTATTTAATGTGTAAAATATGGTCTTTAATTGTTCCTAGGTGTCAACATTCTTGCTTTCTTGGAATACTTTATTATTTAGAAGGTGACAAGTATAGACTCTCAAGGTAGATTTATTTAAAAGCCAGAGATCCAGTGCTCTTTGTAAAAGTTTTATTTCACCTGCCTTCTATGAATGTCTTATCTCAGATTCCTTAGGTGGACCAAACAAGTTGGATGGAAATGATAGATATAGCTAGGTTAGATATTAGAATTCAACCTCTCTCTCTTACCAAATCAAAGCTGCCTTTCCATGTAGGATAGCCTTAAAATACAAAAGCAACAGAAGGCAATATCACAAGCATTGATAGTGAGTGGAGATGATTCAGAGGATCACAAAATTGCACATCAAGATACTTTAGACCCTACAAATAAACTCTGGCTTTTACAGTAATTGCCAAACTTCTCCTTTACATCAATATGTCTGCTACCCCAATAATAATGGAGACATAATTGTAACACTTTTTTGTTCATTTGTTCACTTAAGTATTTATTCAATATTTTTATATTAACATTTACTTTGTATCAGACTCTAGTCCAAGCACTTTATCTCTTTCAAACCTTACTGAAACAAAACAAAATAAAAAAAAAATTGAAGCCTATGAACTTGATGTTAGTACCTGCATTAGTTTGCTAGGGCTGCTGTTAACCACAAACTGAGGGGCTTAACCAATAATGTATTGGTTCACAGCTCTGGAGGCTGGAGTACAGGATTAAAGCATTAGAGAGTTTCTTCCTTCTAAGAGCTATAAGCATCTGTTCCATGACTCTCACTTAGCCGAGTTGCTGGCAATCTGTAGGGTTTGTTGGCCTTTACAAGCATCACTCCACTCTCTGCCTTTCATCTTCACATAGTGTTGCCCCTCACATGTCTGTAGTCAAATTTTCCCTCCTATAAAGACTCAAGTCAATGGATTTTATTCTGTTTATGACCTCCTCTTAACATAAAGAGTTATACCTGCAATGATCCTATTGTCAAATAAGGTCACATTCTGAGTTGGTGAATAGTGTTTCAGTATATGAATTTTGAGAAAACCACAATTCAACCCATACTGTATCCCACTGACACACTTGAAAACTGAGACCTGGAACTACCTGTGAGGGACACCCAGAGTATATTAATTCTATGTCAGCTACTGTTTTAACTTGATAAAGCCAGGATACAAAGCCATCATACTTCCCACCAAACCAAGAGATCCTGCAATTTCAGAATCACAGACACATGACAGAGCAAAACAGGAGGCTAAATGGGTACATAAATGCTAATGTGACAGGGGGATTTAAGGCTGAGTTTAGTGTTTGATATTATATCTGAAGGAAGTCAGGAAAGGTTTAAGAGTAAGTGAGTGAGTGGAAATTAAATTTATAAAGCTCTGGTAGTTACATGTTGAATAAAGCAAATATTTCCCAGAAAAAATAGCTTTACAAGAAGTACCTTGTCTCCTTAACACAAACTCATCATCATCATACTTTAACTTACATTGCAGCATAATGCCTTCAGTGACAAGAGGCACAACTAAGATCACTGGTAAAGGTAGGGGTTAGACTCTAAGACCTCTGACTCCTCAGAAGTTCATCTTTCTCCTATACTTCACTGTAGCTCTCTGTTTCTCCAACTGGTTGTTTCAGACACCAAATGGGTGTCTGAAAATTCATTCCTGTTCTGGCACTAACTACCAGGAGTTAGCACTGGACTCCACAGATTTAAGGATTCAGTCCCCCGAGACTGGCCCCTACTGAGTGATGAAATGAACTGGAGTTGGAAAACTCACAGATATTCTTGATCACAGAAACTTAACTTTGTATACTTCCACTACTTATCAATTGATATTACCTTTCTGTGTCATCTTTTTCTCTAATCTTAAAGCAAATTATGTGTGTGTATGGATGTACATGTGTTTTATTTCATATTTTATTGATGAGGAAGTTAAGATGCAGTGGCCTTCAATGGCTTGCCTATATAAATATTGGGGACAGGACTTGAATACAAAACATCAGATACCTAAAGCAAGGGTCTACATCAAAACCACCTATGGGCTCTGTAGTTGTTTTCATTTCATTGTTTTCTCAAAAATGGTTATTATACCCTCTGCAATCTGAAGGTCTTTCAAATACAAAGAAGGAAGCATCCTCTTCTATAAAAATGTCACAGGCTACCTATTAGAGTACTGATTCTAAGACCCTTGTATGATTTGAAATTAGACAACCCCATAATCAGCCCAACCTAGTCTTCTCTGTGTGTTAAATAGAGATTATTTACCTGGATGAGGTCTCACTACTGCCCTAGTTCTGCTGAGTGATGGAGCCCTCCAGTCCCTCAAAGCTGCAGTCCCTTCCCTAGTTTACATAGCTGCTCTTTAGCCATCATTCATATCTCTTTCTTTCCTTCCTCTTTGAAGAGTTAGTCACTGTTCCAAAGTCAGAGCCCTTTCCCCATCAGCCCCTGTTATGTTTGTGTCTGTCTTCCACTAGATAGAACTACATATGATATATTACCCTGTGACCCTGGTGGACCAACCTTTGTCTACATTTAGGTGTCCATGGCTTATTGAGTAGTTCTGCAATGAGGTAAAAACAGGGTTATACATTTTAAGGTAAGATTGAAACACAAGGGCAAAATTTTACATTTCTAATTCATTTAATATTAGTACATTTTCTTGAAATGGGCACTCCACACTTCCTCCATGGGACCTACATAGCTCTTTCTTTTGGTACCTATTCTGCCTTGTCCTTTCTATCACTTCTGCTTTTATTTTCTAAGGTCTCTCTCCTATTTCAACTTCTGATACTAAGATGTACCATTTCTGTTAAGTTCTTCCAACCACAAATAGTTTGTCTATGGCTTTCAGAGCGTAATAAGTACTTTGGATGGAGATGTCAAATGCACTCATGTAACAAAAGCCAGTCTTTCTTTACCTCTCCAACTAGGTTTCCCAGTGACATAAAAGGCCCAACTTAGGAAAGAGAGGCACTCTCAGGCTCTTCTTACCATTTTAACTGTTGAATTGGACTAGCCTAGCATCAAAAAATCCTTGCTTTGGAGATAAAAGTCTAGCTGGACTTGTGGCTTAATTATGGCTTTACTACACCTTAGTCCTATAACTTAGTAAAAGGATAAAGACAGGATTCACACACACAAATGTACATGTAAGGTTTGCTTCTAAGCTTGACATGTATAATGGACCTCAAACAAATATTTTCTCTTTATTTATTTCTCAATTTCAATCCCCCCCTCTCGTTTCATGCTGAAAATTCCTTGATAAATGGCACTTATATATACAGGAAAATTATACACAGGAAAATATTCATTCTTCTGGGGCAATAAGGTATGTTGTTACCCTTTTCAGAACCCTTGACTTTTTTCTCCCTAATTAGGAACAAATAATTTCACAGACGTATTATTTGACGTAAATACCCTAGTCTTTTGCTATTTATCTTCTTCTCCATCTCCTCCATCCTAAGGACCCACAAACACTGAGCTCCTACTGTGTCCTAGAAACTGTGTCCTGGGGTACATAATGATGAGGAAGACATTATCTGGGTCCACAAATGACTCAATCTGTTCAGTAAAATAGCCACACACAGACAAACTTCAGAGTAAGTTCTGCTAGGATGGGAATATTGCCATGAAGAGCATGGAGTCAGGGAGAACAGTGAGCAGGCTCTTGTGAAAGTTGGGGTAAGGCATGAGATGGTCTGACCAAAGACAACTACATGGGAGAAGTTGATCTGAGACTCAGAGTGACTTATGGGGTGGGGATCTGAGGAAAGGGGGAGATACATCTGATTCTCTCAATGCAGTTCAGGCAACACTATGTATGGTTTTATGTTCAACGAAGCCTAGAAATATGAGAGGAGAAACAGATTGGGAATGATTGTGATAAAGCCAAGTTTGGGGATAAGGAGTTGAAGACTCTTGAAAACTCAAGTGGTACCCTCTATGGGCAGTTGGAGATTATAGTTTTGAACTCTAGGAAGGTCAGGGGCTAGGGTAGAGCAAACATTTATAATGTTCTTGAGGAATGAATGGCTGAATAATAATAAAAGTACAACATTCCCATTTTTTGAACATACAACCTTTCCTTTCTATCATAAATAGTATGCTGATACCTAAATGAAGTATCTAAATTCACTATTTCTGTTTATATTTATATCAACCTTTTCCTCCAGAGTATCCAGTTCAGACAATTAGCAGAAGTAAGTGGAGCACTTCTCCTGTCATCAAAGAAACAGTTTAGAAGAAGCATATTAAAGTATAACAGGAAAGAATAAATAGAATTATTGAGTGAGGGAGTTCCTACATTATTTTATCTAATTCTGGATCCTTGGCAAATCCTTCACACATGGTTCAGTTATCACCTCCATTTTGAGGTGTAATGCAGTTTTCCTTTCCTCCACTCTTATCCAATTCATGCCCACGCCTAAAAAAAGCCAACTCTTCTATGTGACTTTCTTTAAACCTTTAACACCCAATATCCCCAGCAGTCTCTCTTTCAAATACTAACTAAGCCCAACCCTGCTTAGCTTCCACCATCAGACAATATGAGGTTCATTCACAGTAGCATGGCTGTAAGACTTTCTTTGTGAATTGTGTGCTTGACATGAATTTAAAACCAGATATCATAGATATGCAGGATATAATCTTGGCAAAGCACTTAAGATCTCTGAACAATAATACTTAATTATAATACCTGTAACTGATACCTACCAGCCTTTAAATACATGCAGTCAGAATGGATAAGTTTAATTTCATGGGGATATGATAAGGTAGTGTTTTTCAAACTTTTTATCTTACAGTACACTTGAACCTATAATTAAACTTCCATAGTACCTTTAAATTATATTGATCAAAAAAAGCAAATATATATATATATATATGTATATTTACTGTGTTTTGAATTTGTTTGAAAAATAATTAATGAATTTCAAACTTTTTGTAGTAAATCTAATATACTCTCCAGAACACTGGTTGAAAAATCACTGTCATAAGGACTAGAGACAGAACTCAGACAATCCCTGATATAAATTAGGGGTTCAATGACAGCTAAGATTATCATGAATGTGTCTATGATTGTATTCATCCACTCTTTTAAATTTATTTTGCTTTACTCTTTTGTCTCACTCTGAATTATGAGCTCCTCATGGACAATACTGTCTATCACTGTGTTTTTAGAGCTTGGCACTTAGTAAACACTCAATAAATATTAGCTGGAATGAACAAGTGAGGAAGGGTCAGAAGTCTTTGGTCTGATTATCCTTATTCTTAAGATTCAGAGTTCTGGGAGAGAGAGAGTGAGCCAAAATAAAACAAGCAGAAAGAGTGAGTAGGAGAGAAGGGGAAGGAGAGTTTCTTACCTATGAAACTCATACACAAAGGGCAACCTCCCTCAAGAACTCTGAGGCTCCTGCATCTCCAATATATCCCCCTACCCAGTCACTCAGCAAGCTTGCTTATCCAATCACTATGTGTGTCCTCATTTTGTACTTTAATGATTAATCTCAGTGGCCAGGCCTTTCTTCCCCAGAGCTCTCTTACTCTTGCTGCCTTCTTTGAGCTCATGGTCACGCTTTATGTAACATAATTACAGATCAGGTTGCCTCCTCAGTTCCCATAATGCAAGAGGTTACTCTTTTAATTGCAGTGAGTTCTTTTAAGTTCCTGCTTATTTTTAATTATGAATGCCTGGAGCTAGCAGGCCACAGTATAACTTTCAGCTCAAAAGAAAAAAAAATAGCAAGCCCCCAAAGCAGAGAAGTAATAGGAATCCCATTTTCATGCAAATTGTCACAATGACCAAGAAATGTATTATTCCCACATTCCTGAGAGGCGACACTGGCCTTTGAAAATGTCTAACTCCACACTTAGGAGAGATTTAGATAAAACTGGCTCATTACACAATAGTTGCAGACTCTATAAACATATCAGTAACTCAACTCCTTTGCCTATGTTTATGGCTCATTTCTGATATTTTGATCGGCAGGATGGGCCTTAAGCAATACTTCTATTTTTTGAAAAACATTCTGCCTTCAGGAAACCAAATGCCTCGACTCAGTGCCTAAGATGATATCCTTTCAATAAAAAGTTCTGGTAGCTACTCTCTGTGTATAAAAATTTTCTCTTCCCCCATTGTCCCTGTGCTGCAAGCAGATATTATTATTTTTTTAATTCCCTAGGTAGCTGGTGCAGCATTGAACACCAAACATGTGACTTCATTATTATTGTTTTCTAATAATAATTTTGAAGTATTATTAAATTGAGCTATTTAATATTATAAACCAACTTTTAATTACTGCAAGCCTGCCAAGTATCTAAGTATACCCCTGCCAGATTCCCTCCTACAGAAATCCAGACTGGCTCAGTTCTCTTGGAAAAGACAGGTGAAAACATCTACTCAGTTCCTGCTGATCAGGTGGCTCCTCCTTCTTCTGTCATCATCTGTCTCTTCTGTGAGGCATCCAGGAGGATTGGAGGGCAAGAGAAGAGGAAATTGTTTTGTATTGACCTAGTGACTCCTAGTGGACTATCCCTAGCTGTCCCAGGGAATATGCTAAGTGCTTTATTCACTGTTTTTCATTTTAGTCATAAATAACCTTACAAAAACAAAAGAGTATCACTAGCCCTGGTTTTCAGATGAGAAAAGTGAGGCTCAGAGAATTCAGGTAAGTTACAAGTCTTGGTTTGTGTTCCCTAGAAACAGACACTAAGATGAAGAGTAGATCACAGCAGGTTGGCAGAACACACCCCCAGAAGGGAATCAGTGAGACAAGGAAAAGACCAGAAGCAGACACTGAGACAAAGTGTAGATCACAGCAGAATGGCAGAATACCCCCCAAGATGGGAAGCAGTGAGACAAGGGAGACCATGTGGCAAGGGGGGCTTTACCAAGCCAGCTGGGCCTGCTGGAGCTCACTCCAACAGCAAAACCCTGGTCTCCCTGGATTGTTCCATCTGAGAGATAAGGGACCTGAGGTGACATTCACAAACCTCTGTCAGTCACTGAGAAGGGCTGCTCTCAAGGATGTGTGACCCTTCTGATCTTGCCAGTGACTGAGCACAGTGGTCCTGTACCTGCTGCCAAGAGGTAGTACACTCAAAGGACAGTACATACAGGCATATGGAGTCAGTGGTCACCCACCGAAGTGGTGTGGCTTCAGAAATATGAGGAAAGCAGAGACATTCACTATAGTCACCTAGCTTTTCAAGGCCAGAAGAATTTAAACCCAGGATTGTCTGACTCCAAAGCCTATGCTGATTCTACTAGATACACTGTCACATGCTTACAGACAAGGCATGATTACACATAACTGGATGGTCATTAGTTTATCTTCAGGATCTACGTCATGCACACAGAACAGAGTTAATTATAGTTGCCATCGTCAGGACACACTCTGAGGTCAGAGCCTTACAATACAGATAGTTGTACTTCCCCTTCTTATACACCTCTCATCTCAGGACAGGACACACCACCTTGACCCCACCCCATGGTCCTACTGCAACCCTGTTGGCTGGAATAAAGCCCCCACATGGCTAATGCATCCTGTTTTCAAAGAAAGTAGTATTGTCAAAAAAGTCTTGTCTCATTCTCTGGGCCATCATACCACCCAGAGTTGATGGAGGGATGATGTTCCCCAAGTCTTTGGTATTAAACAATTATCTACCTTCTTCTCAGAGGGTCTCAGGACCAAGGACAGCACCTATTGCCCCTTGAACATCTGCTGCTTACCAGTCTTCCCATCTTTATGATCACCGAGGTCTTTTCATTGTGCATTCTGAAATGCACGGTCAGCTCATGCCTGGATTTCTCAGCTACTTCCTCAAAGTGCCTGCCTTTCACTTCTTGCCCTACTTGTCCAGCACCTGCAGCTGTCTTCAGTGTGGCTGCTTTTGCTTTTATTGCCACATTGGGGACTGGGTAAGAGATAGCTGTCCTTGTATCTCTTTGTTCTTCCAAATGTTTTCATTTTCCTAGTTTTACAAACTGTAAAAAAATAAATTTCTGTTTTTAAGCACCCAGTCTATGATGTCTGAACCTTACACACTTACATATCACTACCAGTAACCCTATCAACACCTATGACTGGACCCTGGCCACAGTCCTTTCACCATTCCCTTCATGTTTAGCTCACCTATTTCTATACCACCACTTTACCCTCCTTAACCTTAATTAAAATCTTTTATGTTACTCCTTTTCTTTTATGTCCATTTCCCCTCTTCCTTCCCTACTTAGCTTAGGCATCATAGCACAGCACTGTAATGACTCCTTTGCAAATATAGCCAATTCTTTTCCCTCCATCCTACTTTCTTGGCACAACCCTAAACCTATTTAAATCTAATCATCCCGCCAACTTTGTTCTTTCACCAGAGCAAGGAGGAATTCTTATAGATACACACAGCTTCATTCATTAGTCTCACTTTAAAAGTCTGACCACATACCCCAGTGAGTATTCAAAACTGCCTGACAATCCTACTACCTTCTAAAAATAATTAATCTTTCTACTCACTGGAGGAATAGCTTACATTTTTGTATATCTTCAAGTCTATTTCTTCTTTGCTTTCATTATCTAACATGAGAATATAGAGACAACTAGACTTTCATACATTAAGTCATCACTGATGCACGCATTCCACAAGTAGTTGCCCTACTATCTGTCAATCATTGCTCTAAGCAAGGGGGATACTGTGGTCCCAATGGATGAAAACCTTTCTGTCTTACTGCTTTTATTTCACCACAATATCTACCATTCCTCATTGCATGCTAGTCAGACTCTCCTCTTGTTAGAGCGTATGGTCCATTCTCTCATATAGGGCCAGTCCTCTACTGGAGGCCTGTATCCTATCTCCTTGCACCTCTGAGACCTTGCTCCTGCAATTATGTCCCCTGTCCTCCAGCATCAATTTATGCCTTGCTATCAGATTATTTCCAACATTTTACAAACAAACTCTAGTATCATCTATCTGAAAAATAAAACAAGCCAACAAAACCCTTTTATGACCTCATACTCCCTTCTGGTCATTGCCTCGTTGTTCTGTTCCCCTGCACAGCATTTCTCCAAGGAGTCATCTATAGGCAACTATTTTCCCTTCCTAGAATTGCATTCTTTTTTAGACCATTCTCCTTTGGCTTTTTCCTTGAGACTTTTGCCACATCCATCAGTACCTCTGAGCTGGCACATCTTATGGACACAACGATGCAGCATTCCCTCCTTGCATTTTCTAAGCTTTATCAGCTCATCATCTGTTTAGCATGCAAATATGAAGCTCCAGTGATCAGTTGTGGAAATACTATTCTTTGTCCACATTTTCTTTTTAAGTGATCTCTTGTAGGCTATAGCTTTAAATAATCTCTGTGTTATAAAGGTTTCTAACTGGGTTCTTTCGTGGGGTTCAGAGTCTTGGACCTGGATGCCTACTGGATATTTCTACATGGATGTCTACAATGTACCTCAGATCTTATCACTAATAACACTTACTGTGTCCCAGGCATGTTTCAACTCCTTAGTAAATGGCACAATCATTGAATCATTGCTCTAGCTTATTAAAACAAAACCTGAGTTGTTTTTGATACCACACTTTTTCTTTCCTCCCAGACTGATAATAAATTTATTCTTGTAATCAATATTTATTCAGCACTTAGATTGTTCTAGGCCCTAAGGATGCTGATATTAAAAAAACAAATATTAAATACTTGCCACACAAATTCTTACTCTCATAAAGCTTATATGTTTTTCATTTGACCTCCTTGAAAATACATGCCACATTTATTCACCATTCTCCATCTCTACTCCAACCGTAACCCACCACCCCTACTCACTGGAACCACTCCCCTGGCCTCCTTAGTCTTCCCCTCACTTCCATGCTTGCCCCTTTACAATCTATTGTTTACACAGCAGCAGAGTGACTCCTTGAAAATCTTGCTTATATTTTCCCAGGGCTCTCCATTGCGCTTGCAATAAAATCTTAGAATCTTACCCACCTGTCTGACTTCCCTGCCAGGTCTCTCCTTTATCCCCTAGCCCCCAGGCATACTCACTTTCTTCCCATCCTGTTTCTGAAATACAGCATCAGCTTTCTACCCTGGTGTTCGACACCTAGTGTCAAGGTGAGCTTTTCAAGGAATCCTTCCCCAGTCATCAAATATCCTGTTATATTTTCATTGTTGTCTTACCTAAAATCCCTTTGCACCTTAGTGTTTTAATTATTTTATTTTTTGTCATTTATGTGATTAATGTGCTCATGTTTTCTCCCCTGAATTTACATGTGTTAAGGCTAAGGCTTCCATTAGTTTTATTACTGTATCCTTTACTACATTATGAACAGTAACTTGTGCATAGTAGATAGGAAGGAAGGGAGGGAGGAAGGGAGGGAGGGAGGGAGGAAGAAAGAGAGATAGGCATAGAAGGAAATAAATTGCTTGGGCTAGAGGGGTCAAGATTTTGGTGTTTGTATGCTAGTTTTACTTCTAGTTACTGTGTATGGCCTTGGATACATTTTCTTATGACTCAGTTTCCTCATTTACAAAATTATAATATGAATGGTGGAACTAGAAGAGCCTGCTTCTTTTTGTTTGTTTTGTTTTGTTTTATGTTCTGACTCTGTCCACTGTTGGGTATATGACTTTGGAGAAGCTATTTATACCTACCCTATATGTACAGAGAAAAGTTGTGAGAATTAATAAACTATGGAAACACCTACCATGGAGCATGGCACACATTAGCACTCCAGAAATCTGCATTCTTTCCTTTCTTCCTTTTCCTGTGGTAAACTATGATCAGCAATGATCCTTGAGTTCAGCACCACCCAGCTAGAGATGAGTAACACCTGCAAACTTAGAGGACAGAAATTCTTTTTTATTTTGTCCTCCTTTCAAGGCACAATGATGTCCCAAAAGACATTTCCAGTTTTGCTCAGCCCTCAACTTGAATCTATTAACCCAAGTAAATTAAACAAACAATTAAAAAGAAAAAGAATGCCACCAAGGATGCACACAAAGCAGGCACCTAATATGTACACTCAGAAGAAGAAAAAGGTTTACATTAAATTCTGCAGGTGGTCAGCTAGTCTTCCTTCCCACCTAGTTGCACTGGATGGTGGGAGTACAAATGGGAAGAAGAGGCAGTGAGAGCTCTAGGGGCTCCTTCCATCCTTGTAGCCCTGGGACAAAACTGGTGCTTCTGGGGTTATCCGATGTTTCAGGGAGCCTCGTACCCAGATATAAGCCACAGCTGCTCTGAGAGCTCCTACCTGCTTTTTTGCCATTGTCTTCTCAGGGGAGGAAAAGAACCTACATTTAGTGAGTCCAACATCTGTCAGCCACATTCCTAGGTGATATATAAGCTTCACAACACTTTTGACATTTTACATTTGTTGAGTTTCTACTATATGCCAACCACACTGACAGGCATGTCTCATAATTCATCTTCACCTCCACAGTAAGCCTGAAAGAAGACATAATTGTGCACCTCACATAGATGAGAAAAATTACGGTTTAGAGAGGTTAAATAACTGCTAGAAGTTCCTCCATCAGGGAGTGATAGAACGGAGATGAAAAGCTAAGTTATGTGACTCTGGGACCCCAAATGTCAACCAGATTAATTAAGCCAGAAGGATGTTCACAGAGCTCATGTACACATAGTACCTGATTCATTTTCAAGTGTTATCTGAATTTGAGGTTGTACGGTTTCCTGATATGCTACAAGCATTTTTTTTCTTTAGGGCCTCAAGTCTCATTGTTCACGTCACTAAAATGTCATTCTCTTTTATTCCCAATTGTGCATATTGTGCCTCATCCTGACAAACTCAGAGGAATAATTGCAGGCAGTATGTTTTGGTGGGTAAGAGACTAGCCTTTGAGTTAAATAACCAGAGAGTGCTTGGAGGATTAAATGAGATGGTGTATGAAAAGTGCCTGGTATATCCTGGCTTGCACAAAGGTCAGTTGCTGTTATTATTATTTACTTAAGTTCTCTCTCCCCACGGAAATAGTCTTTCATCTTTTTAAGTGAGCTCTCCCACCTCTGGCATTCTAAAGAAATTTAGCTGACTTTTCCCCTGCTCCTTTGTGTTTTCTGCTGTGCTTATGTTATATTTCTCCTTCTCTCTTATTTTCTATAAAAATCGTATTTTCCTAAGGATGACATCTGGCTTATCTATTTTGTCTCTCATTATATCTAGAATATAGTGTTGTACATAGTTTAAGATTAGGATATATGTGTGGAAGAAAACAAGAAATAAGAGAAATAAAAGAAAGAAGATAAAAGAAAGGCGAAAAGAAAAGGAGGAAGGAAGAAAAGAAGAAAGGAGAAGGGGAGAATATGGAGGGAAAGGGGGAAAAAACAAGAGGAGTAAGAATGAAGGACACAAAGCACAAAGGCTGAACACAGTGGAAAGTTATGCCTAAATCCAGTGGGGCTTAGTAAATAACAATAATAACAACAAAATCCCTGGTCATTTAAATCCCCATACCAGCATACATCCATGATACAAACACAAAAACACTACGGTGACCAGATGTCCCGCTTTTGGCAGGACAGTCCTACTTCTGAACAATTTGTCCCGCATCCCGCAGTGTTTTAAAAAAGTCCTGATTTTTGGAAAGAATGCAGGAAGGGGCCAGACAACAGGAAGGGAATACACGGTTTCAGGCTGCCATGTGGCTATTTCACCAGAATATGAGTTTTATATTATTTTTGTTAATTTTATAATGTTAAACTCTAATAATAACAAATAATTGTTGAGAAGTGATTATGGAGAACTGCTTATCAAGTTTATATTGTTGTCAGGCCCTGCCCCACCCCGCCGCTCCCGGCCATGTTGTCCCGCTTTACCAATGTTAAAACCTGGTCACCCAAAACAATACGCATTTGTGAATATCTCTCTTTTTTGCCAGACAGTATTCTAAGTCTTTTCCCATATTATTTCAGGTAGATATCATGGTCATCTAAATTGCATAAATGAAAAAAATTGAGCCATAGAAGTGTCGCTACCATTTCTGGACACCCATAGTTAATCTGAGTAGATTGACTCCAAAGTCCAGCATTATACCAACTCTAGGTTTTTGTTCTTGTTTTTTAATTGTCTGGCAAGCTGTTTTTTGAATTTGTTTCTCCGAATACTCACGACACTCCTGTGAATTTGCTATCATCACCCCAACCTTATAGAACCTTTTCATACTCTCCCATAGCCTGTCAGCGTGGGAGTGTGACTCATATTCAGCACCCCTGACTCCAATTCCAGTGGACTTTTTCCACTTGTCTATATAGGAAAGAATGTCCTCAGTGTCTGCAGAATGCATAGCAAACATGTAATGGCACAATTAGTCTTTATGTGAGCAGGGCATTCAATTTCTACCTATGTAACAATAGTAATCATGGAATCTTAATGACTTACTTAACTTAGTTACTTTAAAAAAGTCTTTCCTTTTCCACCACTAAGTCAGAGTTGCCTGTGAGTATGGAAATGTGCCTTTTTCATCTCTATATCCCCACTTTATAGCCCAAGTCTTGGCTCAAGACTCCATAAATATTTAAAAGAATGAATAAGTGGAGTGTCTAACAAGTTCCCTTTCATACTGGATTAGGACTCTCATGCACATTGTGATGGAGAAGGCAAGATCTGCATTGAACTTTGAAGAAAGAAAGATAATGGAGGCTTGTAAAGGAGGATTCTTATGGGCCTGATGCTGTGATTAGCTTCATGCTTCTCTAATAATGTCCTGTAAACTGTCACTTAATGGACATATATATTTAGTCTTACGTGTTATTGTATGTTATGAGCACTCTTTGGTCAGCCAGAGTTTGGCAACAATCAGAATTATTGGAAAAAGAACTGAAATACTCATGCTAGTTGTCCTGAACTGTGAAACAGCTGAAACCATGAGTGCTCTCCCTTTTCCCAAGGGAAGGGATTGGACTTGAGTTCAGATCCTCACAGAACTGACAATTTCCAACTTGACACTCGGTCCCACTCTCTTGTTATTTAACAAATGTTTTTTTCAGACACATCCTGAAAACATCAGGCACCGAAACCCAGACTCCCCTCCCACTGAGGTGGCTGATCTCACATTTGCCCTAGAGGAACATGAGGGGGCATGTTTTTATCCTGGAAGGCAAACCCATGTCATACCCAGTAGAATGTCTAGCTCCAGAAAAACTCCATATGATAACAAAGAGAAAATAGAGAGAGATCTATTGTATGTTTGGCAGAGTAATAACCCTAAAACATATCCATACTCTAATTAATTCCCAGAGCCTTCAAATATGGCAAAAGGGACTCGGGTGTGATTAAGGTCACAAACCTGAGACAGAGAGATCATCATGGATTATCTCTGTGGGTCAAATTTTGTCATGAGTTCTTAAAAACTGGGAATATGTCCTAATTGTAGTCAAAGAGTTGCAACAGGGGATTTAACCCACCATTGCTGGCTTGGAAGATGGAAGAAGGGGGCCTAAATGACTCAAAGAATGTGAATAAGATAAAGAAATGGATTCTCCTGAGGCTCAGAAAGGAACACAGCCCTACCAACACTTTGATTTTCACCCAGTAAAATCCATAATAGATTTCTGATCTACAGAACTGTAGGATAATAAATTTGTGTTCAAAGCATTAAGTCTGATATTTGGGATGAAGCAGTAAGAAACAAGTACAGATCATTTCTCCTTGTTGACCTCTATCTTAGAAATTTGTCTATAGCTTAAACTCTGTGATGTGGCATTCATACTGAGCCTTGATGAATTAGAGATAGTGATCAGGTCCATACCTTTTTTTTTTTTTTAATTGTTGGGGATTCATTGAAGGTACACAGAACCAGACTACATTGATTGTTTTTGTTAGGTAAGGACCCTCTTATAATTGTGTCCCACCCCCATCATACCTTTCTTAAACATCAGTTGTTTTGTGTAAAAGTTACCACTGAACACTTAAAAAAACCAAAAACAGTCATTGGTGGCTCTGTATGCAGATTCTGTAAAGGTTTATTTGGTATACATGTGTGTCCCTGCCACATTTTTCCCTCTATACACTTGTACAAAAAAGTTATAATCTACTGCACTGGAGGATTGCAGGATTGAAAAAGAAACACATAGCAGAAGTCAGTGACAGAAAGACAGCAATGGAGTATAAGACAGAGTCAATGATCCAGGAAGAGGGTGTGTTCAGTACTGTCACCAGGAATTGCCACAAGCCAAGAGGAAAAGGAATGCTATTAAGAGCAAGCTGAGGGTGGCACCTGTGGCTCAAAGGGTAGGGCGCTGACCTCTTATGCTGGAGGTGGTGGGTTCAAACCCAGCCTTGGCCAAAAAATAAATAAATAAATAAATAAAGAGCAAGTTGAAAACAGGGGTTTTTCACTGGTTACAGGAAAGGAGACAGAAGTCATAAGAGCAGACATTTAGGAAGCCATCCCCCAAATAATCCCACTGTCTAGAAGGGGTCACTTCAGTCTTGGTGGGTTTTCACTATTTCAGTGTCATTTGAGAGGGCCACTTATGTTTTCCTCTGCTGTCACACAAAGACTTTGCTGCCCAGCTCTCAACATTTACAATTCAGCAGTCTTCAAGTTCTTGTTTTACAAGATGAAAAATGGAAACCATGAAGAACACTCTCAGGGGTCCAGAGATTGTATTCAGACACCTGGTAAGCATGCAGCTAACGGGTTAACCAATCAGTCCTTTTACCTTATCAAAGTTGGGCAATGAGCTATGAAGAAAATACTTGGGCACATTTTCTTTCTATTTCCTCTTTAAATTAATCAATGCTTAGATATTGCTAGGGTTTGAATGTGTCCTCCAGAGTTCATGCTTAGAAACTTAATACTTAATGCCATAGTTCTGTGAGGTGGGTCCTTTAAGAGAGGATTCAGTCATGAGGGCTCTGCTCTAATGAATGGATTTATGCCATCGTTGCTGGAATGGAGTCCTGATGAAAGGATGAGATTGAGCCCTTTTGTACTTGCCCTCTCTTGGCCTTCTACGTTATGCCATGGGATGACTCCACAAGAAAGTATTTATACATTTATACAGACACAATTTCTTTCCTTTTTTTTTGAGACAGAGTCTCATTATGTCACCCTCAGTAGAGTACCATGGCGTCACAGCTCACAGCAACCTTAAACTATTGTGCTTAAGTGATTCTCTTGCCTCACCCTCTCAAGTAGCTGGGACTAAAGGCACCTGGCACAACACCCAGATTTTTTTTTGTTGCTGTTGAAGTTGTTCTTTAGCAGGCCCAGGCCAGGTTCAAACCCGTCAGCCTGGGTGTAGGTGGCTGGTGTGCTAACTGCTGAACACAAGTGCTACCCTATACAGGTGCAATTGCCTTGGTCTTAGACTACCTAGCCTCCAGAAATGTAAAAAATGATTTTTTAAATAAACTACCCAATCTGTGGTATTCTGTTACAGTAACATAAAACAGGGAGTTATAAGACAGACATATACAACCTTTTCCTCCTTGAATGTGCCGCTCAAATAAATTTGTCATAATACAATAGAAAAAGGATAACTTTAGATCCAGAATACCTTGTTTGAATTCTAGAATTGTCACTTCCTAGATATACAGGGTGTCTATAAAGTACTTGCACAATTGCACACAAACTTTATGGACACTCTGTTTATCCTCAATTAAATTACTTAGTCTTTTTTTTAATCCTTATAAAAATTATTATGTAATAATTCCCATTCTCAGATTAGTGTGTAATAATTCCCATTTCTCAGACTAATCTGTGGGAATTATTATACAATAAACAGGCTGTTAAGAGGATTGTTATAAGAATTAAATAAAACAATAGATTAAAAATTTCTAATATTCTGATAAGATGAGGGAGGAGCAAGATGGCAGCCGAGTAACAGCTTCCTTGCAACTGGGCATGGTAAGACTGGGGAGAGAAGATTCCCGGCATCTCTGGCTGGTGGACTCTGCCCAGAAAAATTTCTTTGGGGACACAGGAAATCAGGAAAAGACTGCTGGAACCCATGAGGAGGACAAAAGCAGTGAACTGGCAAGTGGTTACATGTGTTCATTGGGTTTAATCCCGCTGGCAGCTGTAAGCACAGCAGCAGTGAGATTGCAAACTGGAAAGGCCTTACCTTTGAGCTGTTTTTTTTTTTTTCTCTTTTTTTTGACTCTCAGTTGAGCCACCTTGGGAGAACTTGGGTGAAAGTACAGAGGAGGTCTTTAAGCTTTGTCTAGGGCCTTGGACTGCACTGCTGAGCCAGATGGAGCTAATAGTGTTAGGCTGTGGGCCATATGGAGCCATTGTCGGACAACTGCCCTGGTAAGCTCCACCCTCAGGGTTTCAAAGTGAGGATTGGATGGGAGACCTTGGATGAGTAATCTAGTGACTTAGATGCCTTACAGTCTTGGCCCTCAGGGGCATAGAGTGAGACTGGTTTGGGTACATTGGGTAAGCAGGCAGCCACTTCAGGAGAGATCCCAGTGACAAGTGCTTTCCTGAGAAAGCTTCTGCTTAGCCCAGGTTAACAGTTTAAAGTGCCTTTTAAGTGGGCTAAGGAAAGATTTAGGTTCTCCACCTATGACATCTCATATCCCAGAAGATCACCTGTTGCCCAGACAATATTCAGCAAGATGTATATACTGCTTTTTTTCTTTTTTAAAATATCAACATTTTCCCTTTAGATTTTTCTTTTTTTTTCTTTCTTCATTTTTCTAGCTTAAATATGATCTTCCATTGTTACCTTCTTTAACAATTATAATTTCACTTTTGCTAGTGTTTCTACCTCTATTATTGGCCCCCCAATCTTATCCATAAAGGTTTCTGTTTGCGTGTTTTGGTTTGACTTTGTCTTTCCTTCTATTTGGTGGAGGTGGGGTATTCTGTCTGAACAGGCTGGCAAAGAACTGCTGACCTCAAGGGAATCACCCAACTTAGCACCCCCAGAGGTTGGGGGTTTTTAAGATTGGGTCAAAATATCCTACTGTACACCTATATTTCTCCTATCTCTCTCTTTCTGTTCCTCTCTTCTTTTTTCAATATTCCCTTTTACTCACCCCCTCTCCTTTTATCTTTTTCTTTTCTTTTCTTTTCTTTTTTTCTTTTTTCCCTTCATGTGCTTCAATCTTCTCATCCTTCTGGTCCTGTACCAAAAGGACTCATCAAAACCCTAGTACAGAGGCATGGTAACTTAAAGAGCAAGGGGAAGTGAAAGGAAAATTAGGGCAAGAAAACAGATATAAGAAAACACTTATGAGGAAGAATCAGAAGAAAAATCCTGGCAATGTGAAAAATAAGTCCAAAGCAACCCCCCAAGGGACCGTGAGGTAGCTACTGCAGAGGATTCCACCTATAAAGAAATGTTAGAAAGGATAGAAAGAGAATTTAGAATACAGATGAAGAAAACAATGAAGGAAATGATGGAAAAAATGAAGGAATCTGCTGACAAAGTGGAAAATAACCAAAAGAAAAGAGGAGTTGAAAGCTTATTTTCAGATACATGTGGACTTAAAGCAACTAAAGTCAAAAAAGACAAAGATGGTCACTTCTTATAGGTCAAAGGAAA
>CAUYQV010000479.1:0-68506 GCA_963574575.1 Galagoides demidoff
CCTGTGGTCCCAGCTACTTGGAAGGCTGAGGCAGGAGACTCGCTTGAGCCCAGGAGTTGGAGGTTGCTATGAGCTGTGATGCCATGGCACTCTACCCAGGGGGATAGCTTGAGTCTCCGTCTCAAAAAAAAAAAAAAAAAATAGGGAGTTGTTCAGTGCATCATGTTATTGAATTTATAAAAACAAACTATTACATTGACCTAGGCAATTTCCCTTGTGTTTAGCCTCTTTTTCCATCCCCATCATCCACTTTGAGTTTTCTTGGACCTTCCCAGAAGCAGCAGCTTTATCTAATAGTCAACTTTTTTCTTACCTAGCGATTCAAACTCCTGTTGTTCATATCTCCTCATTTTCACACACTAAGATGGAAAGGCTTTTTTCCTGAAGAGCTGTGACAACATGCTTTCTTAAATTTCTATAAGCTTCATCATTTTTGGTCATGGAAATACCTTTCTCCTGAAGAGTTAGAACTTTGGCAGAAGTAACCATAGTTACAATGAAAAAATTTCTGGTTTTGTGTGTACCTTGGTGCCCAGAATTACGTAGAGACAGTAACTCAACTAGTACTCAACAAATGCATGAATGATTGAATGCGCATGTTGCTTTTATTTCAAGGCAGAAAATACATAAAAAAAATTCGTACTTGTCCATTTCCGAAAATAAATGCAAAAAGTTTGAAAAGGCTTGGGGAATTTAGTTGTTCTAATGGAATGATGTGAGCTCTATAGAAATTACCAGGACTTCAATGGCAAAGGCAACCAGGGGACATAAAATACTTTTAACTGCAATAAAGTGTCATGGTTCGTCTTTAGTGTTACAGTCCCTAGAACTGAAGTCCTAGCCATTGTGACATGAGGTCCGGGACCAGTTACCTACCCATTCTTTGTTTTCTTCTGCTCATCCATAAATAAGGGATGATAAACATCATTAATGATTTTATGAACTCCTTACTAAAGATTATATGATTAAATTAATGTACAATATTCAGAAAAAAATGTGGGCACTAAACAAATGCCAGCTAGTGTTATCACCGTTGTTATTTATTGTTTCTTTATAGTTCAGTCATGTTATGAACTAAATACTTGTGTCTCCCTGAAATTCGAATGTTGGATACCATCTACCAATATGATGGTATTTGGATATGGAGCCTTTGGGAGGTAATTGGGCAGTTAGGTTAGTTCATAAAAGTGGGGCCCTGTGATTGGCTTGTTGGCCTCATAAGAAGAGGATCACCTGTGCACACACCAAGGCTGTGCCAGGGCAGAGTTGGAAAGGCAGCTTCTACAAGCCAGGAGGAGTGCCCTCACCAGCAGCCAAATCAGCTGGCTCCCAGATCTTGGGCAGTTCAGCCTCCAGAACTGTGAGGAAATAAATTTCTGTTATTTCACTTATTCAGTCTCTGGTATTTTGTTATGCCAACCATAATGTGCTAAAACAGATTTTATTCCTTTTCCATTATCCTAATTAGCATACCCTGTATGACAATGCTTTCTTAGTTTTATAATCTTTTTTTTTTAGTTCTTTTCAAAGGGCAAGTAACAGAAATCCAACTCAAATTGGTTAAAGCTACAAAACAGAATTCCTTTGTTTATATAGGTATTCAGGAGAAATTATTTTGTCCCTTCTCCTCTGTCTACCATGATTTTAACTCACCTACCATTTGCTCAAGAAAGACAGAGGTGCTAAACCAATTGCTCTGATAATGAAATAATAAAGGGCTATGTTTACTGGTGTGTGAAGTGACTGTGCAGCAACATGGCCATCCCATACACAATAGGACCTATATATTTTTTAAATTTTTATTTCACATTAATATGAGGTTACAAATTTGGAGGTTACCTTGTTCTCCCTTCCAAGGCCAAAGTTCAAGCTATAGAAGAACCCTCCCCCGCCCCAAGGGCACACCAAACACCCTCACACTGTGCACATTAGGTGAGATCTCACTAATCGCCCTCTCTCCTCCCACCCCCTTCCCCTTGCTAGGCTATAATTATATTTTATCTTTCATGTGGACATGTAATTGTTTATATATTGGTTTCATATTAGTATTAAGTACATTGGATTTTTTTCTATTCTTAAGATAGTGTACTAAGAAAAATGTGTTTCAACTCCATCCAGGTAAACACAAAAGAAGTAAAGTCTCCATCTTTTTTATGGCTGAGTAGTATTCCATGGTGTACATATACCACAGTTTATTAATCCATTCATGGGTTGATGGGCCTTTGGCTTGCTTCCTCAACTTGGCAATTGTGAATCATCGATCTGCAATAAACATTCTAGTGCAAATGTCCTGTAGTAAAGTGATTTTTGCTCTTCTGGGTAGATCCTTAGTAATGGAATTGTGGGATCAAATGGAAGTTCAACTTTTAGTTCTTTAATAATTCTCCTTACTTTTTTCTATAAAGGTTGTATTAGTTTTCAATCCTACTAGCAGCGTAGAGGTGTTCCCTTCTCTCCACGTTCATACCAGCATCTATAGATTTGGGACTTTGCAATATGGGCTAATCTTTCTGGACCTGTGTTTCTTATAAGAGCAATAAGTTCCATTCAGCATGTAACAATGAAAGGGGAAAGACCAGAAAAGAATGCAGGAAAACCACCGAAAGTGGTTATATTCTTTGAATAGGATGTAATTTACTGCTCAGAGGGTGTTAATCAACTGAGATGCCAAAATAAATGGCAACACATTTAAGTAGAAAAGTAAGAGTTCATTTCAACAAGAGCAGCATGAAATGTCTGAGGCTGGTAAATAATCAATAAATATTAATCTGTACCATCATCATCATCACAAGCATCACCACTTGCCAACATCCTGATACATAACTATGACTTGAAGGGTGCTGAGCCTCAGTCCCTTCTCTTGCCCTTGAGAAGATTGTGGCCTAGAATGAACTCCTTCACTGGTTATATTCTTATCAAAGCCTCTTCTCTAAAATGTGAATCTTAGAATTTCATATTTTGCAGTTGACTGATATAGCAACTAACATAACAGAATTAACTACATCAATGTTCGTGACTAGGAAAACCACACTTCTCTTCTGAAATGGTTGGGGCTGGCATCCAGCCTTACAATTTCCCAGGACTGATTGCTTTAAGCAATGGATTAGAACTACTTTTTGTGGAGTCTTTCCATGAGTTTTCCATCATAACAAACTCCTTAGCTGGATGGCAACTCTCCTCTGAGAGATCAGACTCAAACATACTAATGCTTACTCTCATTTGCAGTCCTTTACTATAAAGAGAATTGATAAGTCACATTATATGAACATTTTGAGAACTTCACACACATTACCATATTGTGCTTCTTACCATCTATAAATGAGACTACCTGTTTAGCCAATTCTCTCCAGTGCTGTTACAATTTTGCTTAATCTGAAAACATTTTCCAATTTGTTGTTCATGAAATAACAACCACATTCTTTTCCATTTCTTTGATTTTTTTTAGTAAGTTCAGATATTTTCATATGTTTATTGCCCATTTTTATTTCTCCTTTTGTGAGCTGCCTGGCAAATTTGACAAAAGACACATTTCTAAGCTACTGGGTTAAAGAGAATTGAACTCAGTGAAATGACAAACAGTTTATAATAAAACCAGTAAGTACCTTCAAATGATCTTTCCAGAAACATGTAAGGAAATTTGTGCTGTTTCTAATTGCCACCAAGTCCTTTGCTTTTCTTCTCCTAATGAGCGATCAAAAATAGCAGCATGCCTGTCTTTGCATCAGTATCCTTTATTATTCTTTCTTCAAAGATTTTTTATAGATACATACCTATTATATAAACCTAATACATACCGGTACACACCTATGACATATATCTAATAGGTATGTGTCTAAGGACACTAAAATTCCCATTTTCAGTTTTGGAATAATAGAAAAAGCTGGGGAAAGAGAATTAGGTTATGGTTAAAATTCTTCTAATAGAAATTCGACAGTCACATGAGAATGCTTTCAATTCTTGGCACTTACTCCAGTTTGCTATCACTACACAGTGTCCTTTCCAAGGCAATGTAGCAATTATAGATTATAATTACTAAACTTCGATTAAGCCATGAGGGGATGATCTCTAACAAGAATCAAGTTAATATAGTTTTCCAAAATATTGCCTGCTGGTAGATCACTCACATCTGAATCACCTGGGCTGGGCCCATTCCTTGTCTATCCAAATGATCTACCTTATGATCGCTGAGATTAGAATATAAAGGAAAGATTCATCTTTTTCTCTTTTTACAAACATCTAAGGGTTATTCTGTTGCATACTGTTCTATAAGATATTTGATTATTGGCTCTCTTTCTTTTGAGATTGGGAGGGGAAGATTTAGAATAATGCAAATTTGATTTCAACCTCATAGATTTAGCTGTGGTATTTATGCTCTGAACATGTTAATTCGCTCATTAGGTTGAGTAGAATGGGATGAAGGAAAACATGATGTGAGGTACTCAGGTTGCAGAACAAATTAACTATTAATGATCCAGAAGGTTTTGGATGAACAATTCTCCCCAGTCTCACCAAAAAACCCCAGAACATTCCTTATTTAAGAGTGCCTTTACTTAGCTGTTTTAGTAGGATCTAGTCAACTGAAAGACATCTTTGCGCAAATGATAAAGAACACAGCGTCTCATGCATAAACAATGTGGTGTCCTGAGAGTTGGACTGGGCTTAAAGCCAGACAGATCTGGATATGCATCCTGGCTTCTCTCCTTATTAGCTCTGCAGCCTTGATTGAACAACTTAAAACTTTTTAATCCTCTTTCAGCATCTGTAAAATGTGGCTCACTCTTACTCATCTGCGTAAGTTTGCAAATATTTGTAACTTTCCTAACATTCAGAGATGTAAAGCCCACGATAGAAACTGATTAATCACAATACATATTACATCCCATGTCAAAGCATGTGGTATAACATCAAGTTGCAGGGTCTTGTGCTTCGTAGCTTTTACTTATTTAATACAGGGTGGCCATAAAGTTCACATGTAATTTCAAATACTGTGCAATTTAAGATTGCACATGGTCTTTACGGCCACCCTGTATAGGATTGTCTGATGACTCTGATTGTGGTTTTATTGACCTTCAGGGTAAGAAACAAGAGTGGGTGTCAATGCTTCTTCCTCATGTCAGATGCGTGAAAAGAAACTCCCAGCCCCAGAATTGCTGAAATGTTTTGTGTTACTAAAATTTTCTTTTACTAGCAAAGAAAAGCCAGTTGAACCAATAAAAAGGAAGCCACTATCCCTAATAAGTGGGCCCTAAAAGGTGAGAAAACAGTAAGAAATAAGCCTCCATGACAGATGTAACAATCATCTGAGGGATGGTTTATTTAGGTGACAGAAAGGAGGTAAATGCTCTAAAATAGGGTGTCCAACCTGCAGGACACAGGCTTCATACTGATTTTGTGAGGATTCTTTTTTACTTATCTTACTTATCTGTGGTGTTGGATATCATGGACCTTTTTTTTTTATGATCAGCTTTCCTTAGTGTTTGTGTGTTTAATGTGAAGCCCAAGACAACTCTTACTCCTCCAATGTGTAGCAGAGAAGAATAAAAAGGCTGGACACCCTTGCAAAGGACTCCAATGAGGCTCTGAGACCTACACAACTCCCTGGCTGTCGACTTGGGTAAGCAACTGAATAAGGCTCCTAAGAGGTCTTTCCAGGTGTTCAGGTGGGCCTGTCAATCAAGGCTCTCACATTCTTTACCTCCAGGGTATGTGAAGCAATCAACCCATCTCTCTAAACGCAATGATTTACATTGGGGTGGACATGTCACCCACGTGCAACTTGGAATTCTTAGGAAGTTGATAAGGAATTTAGGAGAAAGATGTTTCTTTTCTCAGACAGAGGATGGAGAGAGATTCTGGATGGCATCGTTTATTGCCTATATCCGGTTACTACAAAAGTCCATGACTTTTCAGTTACATGAGTCAATAAATTCCTTTTTGTGTGTGTGGGCTGAGATGACTTGATCCAGAGTCTAATTGTTCAGTCTGCAAGGTTTAGTTAGAAGGAACTGGAACCAGCTGTGTCCTCCCATATCCCTTGGTTCTACCAGCTCACTCAGTGGTCTTCAGCAATGGTTTGGTGTCTTGAAGCATTTTAAGAAAAGGTTCCAAGATGTTGCTGCTGCCATTGTCATCATCGTTGTGTTAATGTGAAACTCAGAATGCCATAACTTAGCTTTGATTCCACTCATCTTGACCTGGCCTTGGAGATGCACACCTATTTGTTTTCTCCTGATTCTGAAGCCTGCATGAATGTGACAGCATGCAGTTCATCTGGAAAGGCCATAAACCAGACTGGCTTTCTGAGAAAAAGCCCGCCAGGAAAGCTGCTACAAGCATATTGTGTGAGCAGCTGGCCTCAGCAGTAGTGAGAACCTACCAGAAAAGAAGTTGGAGAAACAGGTTTGCCAGCAACAGTTTGGGATCAAGGGGGCCCAGAAGGCAGAGCCTTTGTGTGCTTCTATGTTGCTTTTAAGATGGGATCTTGAAGAGGAACCCTAACCAAGCTACCCATGAGGATGCAATGAGAGATTGCTGTAAAGCCCATTTACAATTTGAATAGGATTCCTCTAGTTCTAAACTCAAATGATGATTCATTCTTCATTTGGACTTTTTCCACTAAACAAGCTGTGCAGCCTCCTTGGTGTCAGGCCAAGTGGAAGACTTCCAATATGTGCCTTTCCTCCTGCCTTCACCCCTCCATTCTTGAAACTTCTCCTACCAGAAGTGACCTGCCAATAGTCCTTGAGGATATCATGAGCCAGAATGGCAAAAACAGACAGAGAATAAATAACCAGACAGGTCTGGGTTTGAATCTTGAATCTCAACATTCCTTCTTCCTTGTCTTTTTCCCTTCCTTCCTCGTTTGTGGAGCACCAATTAGGTGCCACACACTGTAATATATACTAGTGATGCAGGGATCAACTTCAAAGAGCACCGTCTGGGGCTTCTTAAAATACAGAGGCTCGTTCAGTGATTGACCACCTTCACAAGGACTTGTGAAATGGCGACAGTTGGCCACCTTTTCTAAGGGCTGCCTGTAAGACAGTCTGCTTAAGAATTGTGAGTTAGCTGAAAACAAACAAACATAGGAATATTTTAAGTGCCTTTTGCAAACTGAAAGCAGTAGTTCTCAATTACAGGAATTTTCTCCAATAAAGCAATATCCCAATAGAGCAATATCCCAAAGATGTTTTTGGTTGTTAACAACTGGTGAGAGAAGTGCAGTTGGACAGTGAGTAAAGGCCATGACACTGAACCCCTGACGATGCACAAGACAGCCCTGCCCCCTCTGTCCACACACAACAAAATGACAAAAGTGTTGAGGTTGAGAACCCCTACTGTAAAGCACTATGGAACTATGGAAATGCTAATTAGTATTATCCCACTTAAATCTGGCTGTTTGCAACTAAACATAGTGGAGAGAAGGCGTGGAAAGGGAATATGGTGCAGAGTTTAACAGGTAATATTTCTCTGAAAAATCTTGAAGTCTTATTGAGGAAAGAAGACTCATTGCTAAAAATAATTTCTAGAACAAAATAAAGATATCTTATGCCCTCCATATAAATACTTGGAAGGAAGTCAGATGAAAATTCTGTCAAATCTGTTACTGACTTTCATATGACCAGAACAAGCTATTTACCCTCTCTAGGATGCTGTCTTTGACATTGAAAATGGACCTGATATTTCTTTTTTTCTTTTTTTTCCCCTGAGGCTAAAATGCAATGTGGCATTAGCAGAACTCACTCAACCTCAAAGTCCTAGGCTCAAATGATCCTCCCGCCTCAGCCTTCCAAGGAGGAAGGACAAGATGTGCAAATCACTATACTAGGTAAAGTTTTAGAAGTTTTTGTAGAGGTCTTGCTATGTTGCTCAGGCTGGTCTTGAACTCTGGGCTTTAAGCAATCCTTCCACCTCAGCCTCCCAAAATGCTAGAATTATAAGCACGAGCCACCATGGTGGGCCACGGAGTAGGTATTTCTGAAGGCAGAGTCAACATTAGAATTTCATTTTCAGTTAGAATCACTAGTTGTGCAACAGAGCCAAATGAGCATAAACCTTTAAATCCATTGTCACAGACTCAAAACCTTACACATATTTGAATATGTGTAGAAGATCTACACGTATTGAAGATCTTTGCATCTTAGTTTTATTTTCTCTAACTGGGATAAATAATAAATATTATGTTTCAGTAAAGATCCTGGCATATACTATTATTTCCAATTATTATATTATTACGGTCTGTGGGGTAGAGCCAATTTTTCCATGAACATGTGTGTTTCTACAGACCTGATGAGGAGCAGGAGACAGGGTCATTGTCTTTATGGAGTAAGCTGAGTGACACTTCCCACACAGCTTCTCAGTGTTGGACAAAGAGCTATTCTGACTATGTACTGTGGGTACATTATCATCCTTCTGAAAACCAGGTCTATGAAGTACAATAGTTCTTGCCCTAAAATTATGACAGAAAGTATATAGTTTTCCAAAATTATTTCTGTTTAAGTCTATTTCCTCTATTCCCTAGTGTCTGTGCCAAACTCCAGGATATTCTCATTTTCTCCATCCTTACATCCGAAAGGAACAAATCTTGCCGTTGGAAGTTTGCCTCAGGATCCTCCTTATTCCAGGAAAATTAAACAAAGAAATATAGTATAAAAAAGAACCAATTCCACCTTGCATGGTTGAGATGGGTGTGTGGCACTTTGGGGAAGACTTGTACTGGAGGAGAAAGTTTGTGGAGGCAGCTACTGTGTATGTGATTTACAGCATACAAAAATGGGATGGAAACCAAGGAGCTTTAAGAAATGTTACTGTTTGGCTATCAGTGAAATCAGTATGTTGAAGAGACATCTGTGCTCCCAGGTTTATCACAGCATTATTCAAAACAGCCAAGTTAGGAAATCAACCCAAAGTGTTCATCACTGGATGACTGGATAAAGAAAACTCATTCTACATACACAATGAAATACTACTCAGCCTTAAGGAAGGGATAAATCCTGTCATTTGCAGCAACATGCTGAGGGCAGGAAGCCAAGCACAGAAAGGTGAATACCATGTGATCTTACTTACATGTGGATCTATAAATTTGAACTCATATGTGTAGAAGCACAGAGTAAAATAGCGGTTACTGGGGGTTGAGGCTAGAGGAGAATGGTGGAATAGGGAGATGTTGGTCAAAGGATACATAATTTCAGTTACAGGTAAGAGATGAATGGATAAAGAATATGTGATATTCATGCACATGGAATGCTATTCAGCCATAGGTGAAATCCTATCATTTGCAACAAGATGAATGGAATAGAGGATATTATGTTAAATGAAATAAGCCAGACACAGGAAGGTAAACACCACATTGTTACCCATGTATGGAAGCTGCTGGGAGAATAGGGACCAAAGACCCCATTCTTGGCAAAGAAAAGCAACTCCAGAAAAAGAGGAAAACTAAAAAGTAAGCTGAGTGAGTCAGAACAAAGAAAAGTCAGCTAGTTTATGCTTCATTGCTAGCAAGCTTCTTGCCTTTTCTGAAATTCTAACCTGTTGGGGATACAGTTTACAAATTCCCTGCTGGGTCTAAGAGCACTCTGAGGAAAGTAATGGCCATAGAAGAGATTATGGTAAGTCCTAGAAAAGATACATCTTCTAGGGCATTTTCTGCCCACTAAACAGGCAAAACAGATACCCATTGTGAAGATTTGCATTTGCCTGGCACAGAGACCAAGGGAGTTGCTCAAGCCCTGTGATATGGGCAAAAGAGCTTCTATCCCTTAAAGCGGAGGAAAATCCTCTGTAGTGGTGAGAGGAGGAAAATGCCTCCCTCCCACACATCCCTCAGAGATTAATGCTGGTGGCTGTTTTACTCCACAGAGAACTAGTGGAGCTTAACACCTCCCTAGAAATCTGTGTGTGTGACCTCAAGTAGGAAGCTTTACCAATACAAGGCTCAGATTTCAGATTATTGAAGGCTACTCTTAAGGTAGGAAAAATATGAGCTGATATGATCAATCTGAGAAACTACTGACATCTTTGTTCCCTCCCTCATCTTACCCTCTGGGCAAATGGACTTCAATAAAGTCGGAGTGGAGCAACATTCTGGTCCATTGCCAGAATCCCCTGTCGGGCAATGGACCCCTGAGCTCCCACTCTTTAATTCTATTCTGTATCAGTAGATGGTGGCCAGTTTCCACAGGTCTCAGCCAACACTGCTCTGGGACAGGATCTCAACAGAAGATAAAAGAAATAGAGTTGAACTCATAGGAGTATAGAGGAAAGAGTATATTAGAGGCTGGGAAAGGCAGGAGAAAAGAAGGGATAGGGAGAAATTTGTTAACGGATACAAAATCATAGCTATTAATAGATAAGAGCAATAAGTTCTAATGGTGTATAGCACTATAGGGTGATTAGAATCAACAATAATATATAGTTCAAATACCTAGAAGGAAGTTTGAATGTTCCCAACACAAAAAAGGATAAATGTTTGAGATGATGGATATGTTAATTATCCTGATCTGATCATTATGCATTATATGTATCAAAACCTCACTATGTATAATTATATGACAATAAATTTTTTAATCAAAAAAAATAAATAAAACTTTAAAAAATATTCTAATTATGGGAGGAATAAGTTCAGGAGATCTATTATACAGCCTGGTAATTATAGTTAATATTATATTTTTGAAAATTGCTAAACAAATAGATTTTAAGTATTTTCATCATAAAAAATAAGTACTGTGTTTCCCCAAAAATAAGACCTACCCAAAAAATAAGCCCTAGCAGGATTTCTATGCATTTGTTAAATATAAGCCCTACCCCGATAATAAGACCTAGTGATGAGTGTGGTTATGCCCATGTATCTGCATAGTCACGCCCCAGATTTCAGTGCAGAGCAGTAAGGAAGACTGGAATACCTTTTATCTGTCACAGCTCCTTTCTCCAAGCTGTTCGCACTTGCACAGGTGCACATGCGGTAACCACGGTAGCAGGCATCCTATTGCCCACATGCGAATGGCTAGGGGAAAGGAGTTCATGCATCACTAGCACCAGCCCCATCAACAAGGTCAGCTCCCCCTGTCAGGTTCCAGAAGAAGATGACTTAACTGTATTTGTTGTATTATACTTAATAAAATAAGACATTCCCTGAAAATAAGCCCTAGTGTGTCTTCTTGAGAAAAAATAAATATAAGACAGTGTCTTATTTTCAAGGAAACACAGTATGTGAGATAATGTATATGTTAGTTAGCTTGACTGAGTCATTTTACAATTATGCATGGATCAAAATATCATGTGGTATACCATAAATATATACAACTTTTATTTGTCAAAGAAAACCACATACATACATAAAAAGTATTACTCTAGAGTTTGAATGAACAGGTCTCTCAAAATCTCTTGGATTTTGAAAAATGTACTAAAGCCTGAATTTCTATATTTACAAAATACTCAGTGTAAAGGAATTTGGAGGAAACCAAAGAGGCTGAGTTCCTCCTCATATAGGTGCAGCACAAAGTGAACAGAACATCTGCCAGGTGCAGGAGCCCCAGGCAGCGGGGAGAGGAAGGGCTCTGTATCCTCACAGACCAGAAATTGGGGCTTGAATCAAGTTTCTTTTAGATTTCCCAGGGAGGATACCCAGCTGACTAAGAGCCCTAAGTAATTCACTACCACTTAACAAATCATTTATCAACTCTAGGCCTCCGTTTTCTTAGCCTTAAATACTAAGATTTTGACAGTGCAATACGGAAATATCTACTTCATAAAAACCTCATGAAGATCCAATACTCCAGTTGTTTTGAGTGGATTTTGGAAAGCAAAAAATTATTCAATGGATGGGGAAAAAATGCTACAATGGAAGTGAATGTGTATGGAATAACTTTGTTCAGAAACAAAAGTCAGTGACAATATTACTGAAAGGAAATGAGTTGCTTCAGACTCGAGTATAGCATTTAGATGTTTCTATTATTACTGATAGATTGGTAGAAATAAGATAAGCTAGATATGGAAGAGAGACTTTGTGTAATGAAAAAATACTTTGGTCAATTTTAGTTTTCTTTGTTTCCCGATAAATTTTAACGTGTAATAATGTATACTGAACAGTAGTGCAGTTTAAGAGCCTGTATTTTACTAGCATAAGGACAAGACACACAAATTTCTGCTGGTTCCATAACTTGTCTAATTATCAAGTCAGGTTTGTTTTAAGCTCCCAGAGATTCAGAAGGGCATTGCTGGTAATATGTTTCCACACTACATCCATTTCCTCTTGAATTATGCCCCTCTAAATGCAATAACACTAATTCTTTAAGAATACAATCTATTCAATTTATATATGAATAAAAACTCAATGATTTTAAATACAGTAGTTCTAGAAGTTCTGCATGTTAATTTATATCGGAAGAATATAAAGAGATGAAACTCCTTTTATCAAAAAAAAAGCACAAATGAAAATGATCGTAATTGTCAAAATTATCTACCAGATATTTAAGATTTGTTAGCCTATAAAGTCTTTCTTGACATTCACTCTCTGGATTGTTACATGTACATGCTTACGTGCCACTTAGAAATAAAATATACCACATACTGATGTCGTCATCTCTTCCGTGAGTTTTTAAGGAGGCAAATAAGACACACGTAGGAGAGCCCTTAAGGATTCAGTACAGGTCCTTCCCAGGAAGAAGTCTTATTTTGCATAGAATGTAACTCAACTACTGCAGAAGTTGAGCCCACACCCAAGGGTACTCAGGAGAAAAAGGATGCAGGCAAAGTCAGGTGTGAATATGCCTAAAGAACAGGGGATCAATCTTTATTTATATATAAAACATATCCTTTCATAGTCTAGTATGGAGAAATTCACGGGGAAATTGAGATGTCACACTGATGGCTTCTTCCAGTTCATCAGAAATATTTTTTTTCAAATTAATACCAGGGTACAAATGTTTAGGTTACATTTTTTTATTCTAAGGTAAAGTTCAAGCTGCAGTTGAACCTTTCACCCAGGGAGTGTGCTGAACACCCTCAACATTGTGCATATTAAGTGAGATCCTGTCAACTGTCCCTCCTCCAGCCAACCACCCTCCATCTTCCCCTGCCTTTTCCCTCTTCCCTCTTCCTCCATGTTAAACTATATTTGTGTTTTATTTGTGTGGGCATGTAGTTGTTGTATATTGGTTTCATATTAGTATTGAGTACATTAGATATATCGAATGTCTTTCAACTCCATCCAGGTAAACATAAAAGTTATAAAGTCTCCATCTTTTCTTATGGCTGAATAGTATTCCATGATAGACATAGGCCACAGCTGGTTAATCCATTCATAGGTTGATGGGCATTTGGGCTGCTTCCAGGATCTGGCAATTATGAATAGAGCTGCAGTAAACATTCTGGTGCAAATGTCTTTGGGATAAAATGATTTTTGGCATTGCTGGATCAAATGGAAGGTAGACTCTTGGTTCCTTAAGAATTCTCCATACTTTTCTCTAAAGTTTGTATCATCAGCAATAATTTTAACAAGAAAGCAAAAGTGAACCAAGTGACCTTTTCCCATGCTACTTAGTGCATGGGGCCTTTTACCTCTGGTTGTAAACAGTGCCCAAACAACCTTGTAACAACTTGAATATTGACTGCTGGAATATTGTAGATGCTGTGAGTTTATTTCATTAACAAAAATTCTGGTTTATTCTATCCTTCAGGCCTCAAGGACCTGTCTCAAATCTTTAGGGAAGTCTGGGATAAACTGCAGGTTAAAGTAAGGATAAGTTGTTACAAATACTCTTGTCAATACCCTGAAGAGGTTGATGTCATTTTCACATTCTAATACATTTTAATAGCGCCATTATCAGTGATATTTTCAACTATTTATGCTATTTTATGAAACCACTATATATATTTTTAAAAAACAGTTTTATTGTGCTATTCACTTATAAAAATCACCTGTTTAAAGTATACAATTCAACAGATTTTTGCAAATTCTTAGTTATACCATTACCACTATTTAATTTTAAAACACTTTTATCAAATCCCTTCCACACCAATTTAAAACATATGCATTCATAATCGCTCCTCATACCCTATCCTTTCTCCTCACCAACTCTTCAAAACCATTGACTTAGTTTCTGTTTTTATGGATTCTCTTATTCTGAACATTTAATATAAATTTATAGTATGTGGACTTTTGTGGCTGGTTTTTTTCACTTGGCATAACATTTTCAAGGTTTATTCACATCATAGCATGAATTAGTACTTCACTTCTTTCTATGGTTAAATAATATTCCATTGTATGGTGATACCGTGTTTTGTTTATCCATTTAAGACTTGATGGGCACTTGGGTTATTTCCTCTTTTTATAATTGTGAATAATGGTGGTTTGAATATTCATGTACCTTTTTTTTTTTAATCAACATACTTTCCCTTGAGTGTATGCCTGTGAGTATTGTATGTTTAATGTCCTGAGGAATGACCAAATGTTTTTCTGTGAAACAGTACTTCATTGAAGTTTTAATCTTCATTTCCCTAATGATGTTAAACATTTTTTCATGTACTCTTTGTCCTTTTATATCTTTGTAGGATAAATGTTTATTCAAAGCCTTTACCCATTTTCTAACTGGGTTATTTGCCTTTTTATGGTTGAGTCATAAGAGTTCCTTACATATTCTGGATACAAGCCCTTATTAGATATATGATTTTATTTCCCTATTCTTGATGGCTTCCTTTGAATCACAGAATGTTTAATTTTGGAGAAGTTCAGTTTATCTATTTTTTGTTTTGTCACATGTGCTTCTGGTGTCATATCTAGTGTCTATCTGTTGCCTAAACCAAGATCATAAGTATTTACTGCTATGTTTTCTTCTAAGAGTTTTATCATTTAACTCATAAACTTTTGTCTCTGATCTATTTTTACTTAGGTTTTTTTTTTTTTTTTAAGAGACAGAGTCTCACTTTGCCACCCTTTGTAGAGTGCTATGGCGTCACAGCTCACAGCAACCCCCAGCTTTTGGGCTTAAGTGATTCTCTTGCTTCAGCCTCCTGAGTAGTTTAAATAGGTTTTGAATATGGTATAAGATAGGGTTTCAATTTTATTCATTTGCACGTGAACATCCAGTTGCATCATCACTATTTGGTGAAAAATTTGTGCTTTATCCATTGAATTGTTTTGGAATTCCTGTTAAGAACCAGTTGACCATGAATATAAGATTTATTTCTGGACTTACAGTTCTATTACATCAATCTATGTCTAGCCTCATTTTAGCACTACAAAGTACTACAACTTCATAGTAAATTTTCAAATCAGATGATGTGAGTCCCCAAATATTGTTCCTCTACTACAAGATTGTTTTGACTATTCTATATCCCTTAACTTTGGGGGAAAACTTATCCAACCAGTGGAATTTGATTGATATTTTGTTGAAGGAGGCTATCAGTTTGAGTATTATTGCCATCTTAATAATTTCGTGTTCCTCTCAATGAAGACAGGATGTCATTCTTTCCACAATGTTTTGCAGTTGTTATTATACAAACCTTACACTTCATTTGCTAAACTTATTCCAAAGTATTGTATTCACTTTGATGTTATTATAAGTAGAATTATTTTCGTAATTTCATTTTAAGATTATTCCTTGCAAATGTAAAAAACATAATTGATTTTGTATACTAATTTTTATATTATATGTTGTTTACCTTGTTTCCCAAAACTTTGTTGAATGTGTTTACCACTTCTGAGTTTGTTTCTCAATTTCTTAGCATTTTCTATAGATAAAACATTTCATTTGTGGATAAGGATAGTTCTATGTGTACATGTACAAACTAGATGCCATTCATTTGGCTTGACTTGTCTCCCTGACTGAAACCTCTTGTACAATGTTGAATGTAAGTGGTGAGCACTGATACCCTTGTCTTATTCTCCATCTCAATGAAAACACATTCAGTATTTCACCTTCAAGATGATGATATTAGTTATGAGGGGTTTTTCAGATGCCCTTTATTAGGTTGAGGAGGTTTCTTTCTATTCTTAAGTTGTATGTTTCTATTATGAAAGTGTGTTAAACTTTGTGAAATGTTGGCTTTGTTTTTTTTTTTTCCATCTACTGACATGATCATGTTTTCCCCCCTTTATTCTATCAATACACTATGTGCACTGATTGATTTATGGTGCACAGTCACATTTATATATCATTGGATATAGGTTGTTAGTGTTTTTGAAGGATTTTTGCATCTGTATTCCTACAAAACACTGGTTTGTAGTTGGTTTGTGTGTGTGTGTGTGAAGTTTTTGTCTCCCTTAGTATAAGATGGTACTATCCTTGTACAATAAAGTAGGAAATGTTTCATTTTCTTCTATTTTTTGGAAGAGTTTTGTATTATTTATTCTTTGAATGTTTGGTAGAATACACCAGTAAAGCCATTCTTCCTGCACTTTCCTTATGGGAAAATTTTGATTACTAATTCAATATTTTACTTATTATAAATCTACTTAAAATATTTATTTCTTCTAGGTTGATTTTGATAGTTTGAGTTTTTGTAGATGTCTTTTCATTTTACCTGATTTTTTTTCTCACTTTAGTAGTTTGAGTCATAGGCCGCTTCTAAATTTGGTCTTACATTCCCTAGCACCTCAGCTCTTCTTTCTACTTCACAAGTTATGAAATCTCAGCCTTGAGATTGAACAAAGGTGATTGATTCTGCCTCATAACTTTCTGTGGGCACTGACACCTACCAGCCACTTCTCCAAAGAATAGACAGACTTTCTTTTCAAAGTGTGGTTCACAAACCTGCAACCGCATCCCCTCAGAGAAGACTTTTGGGCCTCACTCCAACTCTTCTTCTTGTACATTTGCATTTTGCCAAGATCCCAAAGTGAATTGTATACAGTTTAAAGTTCAAGAATTACTCATTTAAAGGAAATTCATCAAGCTAGGATTTTCCCTATCACTTTATTTCACCTAGACTATAATGTAGAACACAATTTGTGAGTTAAGAAAATCTTGGGTAGGCATTACAGCCACTCTTTTGGCTATTCCCTTATACTACAAAAGAAGTGACGCAGTCTCCTTCCTGCACTTAGGCATTCACAGTCCATAGAGTGACTGCCAGGTGAGTTTTCCTGTCAGTCCTGACTTTCCTCTCTTTAGTCACTCAGCCCATTTCTACTGCCTCACACAGCTAGTGACCCAACTTCTTCCCTTACGAGACTTACCCCTTGGTTCTTACTTTCACTCTGCAAAGTCAAACAGTGGTTCAAGCCACAACAGGATGTCCCGAACACTCTTATTTGCTCCCTCAACATGGTAGGAGATTTCTAAGGACCATTAACAAGGGTGAGTATGATCCCACCATTGCACATAAGACTTCCCAACACTCAGACTCAGCCAAGCAGGTTCCCTTTATTAGTCATGTCTCATAAACACAAATACTGCTTTTTCTCAGAAATAACGTAGTTGAATTCTACCTTGAAAATAATTTTTTCATCTTTCATTATTTTTAGCAATTTCCCCTAGAACCCCTAGAAACAATAGTGTTATCCAATTACATCTTCGCTGTTGGATTTTGTCACCTGACCTAAGAATTGTGTGATTTTGCATGAAAAGAAAACATACTGTCCATTAATATTCCTTTTTTTTTTATTAAATCATACCTGTGTACATTAATGCAATCATGGGGGACAATGTGCTGGTTTCATATACAATTTGAAATGTTTCCATCAAACTGGTTAACATAGCCTTCATGGCATTTTCTTAGTTATTGTGCTAAGACATTTATATTCTATACCTAGTAAATTTCACATGTACCCTTGTAAGATGCACCATTGGTGTGGTCCCACCAATTACCCTCTCTCTTTCCATCCTCTCTCCTACCCTCCTCTCCCCTTTTCCCTTCTTCTTGGGCTATAATTGGGTTATAGCTTTCATAAGAAAGCTATGAATTGGTTTCATAGTAAGACTGAGAACATTGGATATTTTTTCTTATTTATGTCACAGGAGCAATGGCTTATCTGCTCCAATGCATACTCTTTTGATTCTGTATGTCCTCTTATACATAGTCAATTTTCCACTTAGTCTCTTCATAGTAATTAAAACAATGACCAGGTATAGCCATAATCCAGCTACAATAGCCATGTACATGAAATGAATACCTTCTGGGGACCATGGTTGGTCAATGTTTAAAGACTTGGGATCTGTTTTCAATGGGTTTTCACATCTTGACCTTCAACAGCTGCTAAGAAAGAGGTCTACTTTATTCAAGTATTCATTTTGAGAATTTTTTTCAAGTCACCTTCATAATTTTGTCTCCCATATTAATAGTTTGATGAGCATCATGTTAGTAGAAGGAAACACGAAGAATTATTTTGTTCAACTTTTTGTCTTCTATAAAAGGAATTTTTAAGGCTGTTCTTGAAAAACAAACCACCCACAACAAGAGAACCCCAAACAAATAAATATAAATACCCAAAGTTTAAAACTTTGTAAAAGATCCCTTCAATCAATCCACTTTTCTCTCTTCCTTTCTCCGTTCTCCTCGGCTCATAAACTTGCTCTCAGTGATCTTCAATCTCCTTTAGTTACAAGTAATAGATAACCATTCATAATAACTCACAGATGAATAGTCTGGGATTTGTTGTTGTTGCTGAGGTTTTGGAATTATTTCCCAGAACCCAAACACAGGAAATGCCTTCCAAAGGATCAGAACAGGAAAAGCCATTAGCGGGCAGGGTGACCACTCTCACTGTCTTTCCCTGGGAACTTACAAGCTTCCTTGTTTTCTTTGTGTTACATACACCTTCCTTATGCTCTCTCTTTTCCTTGCATTTTTGCTTTTCTGTGAACACAATTTAAAAAATACCACCGTATAGCTCCCAAGCTTAAATGCCTACTGAGTTCAAATAGTAAAAGAACATAGTTAATATCTTTGAAAACCAAATTCCAACTTTCTCAAGGAAGAACATAATAGGCCAAGTTGCTCAGACTTCTCTTCTGGTCCAGAAATATTTGGCCAAGAAGCCACTTCTAGCAATTGACAGTGAGAAAGGGTTGAGTTCTGTCCTCAAAGCTATCTCTGATGATATCCCGAGATGGTTTTATATCCTTAACTTTCTTTGTCAGAATAGTGGCTCATACTTTTATTCTTATTTCAAAGACTCAATTTCCTAAGTCTCAACCCTTTCATGTAAAAAAAGAAACACTGCTTCAGCCAAAGAAAGCAGTGAGATGGGAAAGAGCCTGTAGCAGATTTTTGGGGTAATCCACGAGCCTGCAGATTGCGATGAGGCTCACACACAGAGCAGCTGAATGAGGTTTGCTCTCTCACAGAGTTATTGGTAGATGGAAATCCACTTCTCTTTGCTTCTGTAGCCTGGCAGTTCGCACATTAAAGTCAGTGCTATTAGTCTCTCTCAGAGCAGTGTCCAAATAATGTAATAACATTTCACAGTTATTAGCCTTTTCTAAGTTATTGCACTTTGCTCAGTCCTGGCAAGAAGCCCATGTCCTGGAGCAGGACTCAACTTTTAAACACTGTAGTGATTGTCCTACTTTAAATAATGGATTTGCCAATGGAGATAAAGAAATTTTATGATCCTTAAAGAATCATTCACTTATCTATTTTCAATGTTAAGAGTTTAATGCTCTTGCCTGATTAAATCAGAGCGGGGGCAGTGCTTTCTCTACAGGTGTCAGAAAAAAACAATAAAACCACATTTCTTTCTTTTGAGCTGTCTATGGGCTTCTTCCAATGCAGAAAAGATTATAGCTATGAAAATTACCTGGTGAGATATATTTATAAGGTATGGAGGATGCACATGCTGTATAGAAAAATGATAATGTCTGGTATCCTAAATATCTTATCATGTCCTCCATGACGTTTGATCTCCTGTAAATGATATCAAAATCCAATTATATCTGAATAAAATTGGTAAAAGTAACTTTCCTATAATTCCTCCTTGTTTCTTGGATATCAGGGGATCATCTGAATGTATAAAGATACTACATGTAAAATATCTTTACTTCTTCTCAAGAAATGTACTGTGCTAACCTAGAGTAGAAATGGCAACACTTTTTTTCCTCTCCTACTTTCTCTTTTTAAAAATGTCCCATCCAGAAAAATAAAAAATAATAAAAAATTAAAAAAGTCCCATCATATCCTAGAAAAGATGAACTTACATATCTCTGACCCAGACCCTTTAGCCAATTGATTATAGAGGTGTGCACCTGACCTAACCTGAACCCTTCACATGCTCTTTCCTGGGAATTCAGAACTGAACCACAGAAACTATGCAAGGCAGCCAGAATGGAGGATCACGTAGACTATAGGGTTTCAGTGGCCATAAGAGACACTCAAGTGCATGGAGATGAATAGATGGAGAACTTAGTCATTAAAAAGAATTATGCAGATGTCTGGAAAGTATCGATGGTGAAGAGTCAAGAGAAGAAGGAAGAAAATGCTTGAGTTCTTAGCAGCCGTCCTCATCAAGTGTGCAGCTGGACTTGTTGAACTTTACAGGATACCCAGAATCCTCACAATACATCTCACTCTGGTAAGACAGCTTGAATCAATTTATATTTCTTGCTGTTTGTTGGCTGGAGAATTTTCCATCTCTTCACTTTGATTAAGACACATAATATTAGTTCAAGATTCATTAGAACAAGAATAAAAATGTGTTTGTGGCCAAATCAGGCACCATCATTTGAAATAACTACAGACAGAGGGGCGGCACGTGTGGCTCAAGGAATAGGGCGCCAGCCACATATACCAGAGGTGGCGGGTTCAAGCCTGGCCCTGGCCAAAACTGCAAAAAAAAAAAAAAAACTAAACTAAAAACTACACACAGAACAGGCAAGCACAGCCCACGGGCTTTCACAGATGCTGCAACACTGAACCCCCATGCCAATCTCTGTAAGCAGAACTCATTTTACAGATAAGAAAAAGGAGGCATAGAACGGTTAAATAACTTTTCTAAAACCACATAAACTACATGTGACAGGAATGAAACTGGGCTGAATTCCTGGGTCTCCACATCCCTGCATACTTTCCATGCATATTCTGTGAGGTGATGATGAGCCATAGCACCAAACCCAGGGCATCAGAGAAATTCCTGGTGCTTTATCAGTTAGAATTGTTAACCAGGTCCTCCAATGATGTCCTCCTTGTTCCCAGATTCACCAGTCACTGGCGTGTATAACTCTTGAGTCTCACATCTCATTTATGAAAGCCCTGCAAGGTGAAGATAGAAATTAAAGATAATGAATAAAAAGATCTTAGCACAGTGCCTGGCCCCCAGCAAAACTGTACCCAAGACACTCCCATTACAATATAGGACTAGTCCTTTCGGGCAAACAAAGCCAGGCAGAGACGAATCCAGTAGTATCTTCCTTCTACTCTGCTTTGCAAGTCGTGTATTGACCAGCAGAGAGACAGAGTGCTTAGGGCCTTCAGAAAGGGCGGCTTGGCCAGTGCAGTGGCTAACACCTGTGATCCTGGCACTCTGGGAAGCTGAGTCGGGTGGATTTCTGGAGCTCAGGAGTTCCAGACCAGCCTGAGCAAGAACAAGACCCCACCTGTACTAAAAAAATGAAAAAAACTAACCACCTGTACTAAAAACAGAAAAAACTAACCACCTCATTATTTAATAAGTTTTTGCATTTTTACTTTTTTACCTAAATGAAGAAAAACTCCGTTTTAGTATTGTTGTTACATGGTACAGATAAACTGTACTGAAGACAACCACAGCTCAGAAAAAACAAAGATAAAAATGACACCTGTGGGCCCAGCTACTCAGGGGACTGACACAAGAAGCCAAGAAT
Source organism: Galagoides demidoff (assembly GCA_963574575.1). NCBI lineage: Eukaryota > Metazoa > Chordata > Mammalia > Primates > Galagidae > Galagoides > Galagoides demidoff. The sequence goes on from CAUYQV010000479.1 coordinate 21,780, forward strand.
TTGATGTTGCCTTGAGCTATGATGCAACAGTACTCTACCCAGGGTAAGGGAATGAGACTTTATCTCCAAAAAAAAAGTGCTTCCTGCCCACCTGGTGAGTAGAATTTGTGAGTTTTTTACTTCTTCAAGTTCCAGAACTGATTGTTTTACCTTAGAGATTTTATCTTTTATGTTTTTATTACAGCTTCTCCTTGGATCTTGCTTGGTAATGACCAAAATTCCTGGTTGTGCATCTTCTTGTTGTACATGGCCTGATGTTGGTCTGACTTTTAGTCACAGATAAATTTCTATCCAAAAGGACAAAACAGGGACTGCACTCTTTGCCTGTACAAATTTTCACTGGGTGTTGCCACCAACTTGATTCTTTAATAAAGTCACTCTGGGGGAACATGCTTTTATTCCTGCTAAACTATGACTTTTCTCATAGACCTTCTACTCTTCACTTTATTTCCTGTTATATTTTGATCACCTTCAAGTCTACCCAAATCACATAGCTACTGTGGGCAATGTTCTCTTACATTTTTGGACATTTTCCTCTTTACTTCCCTTAAAGATTATGTAAGCAAAGCTCATAGCAGGACTATATTCCAAACTTATCCATTATTTGAAGACTTGTTCTTGTCCCCTCTCTATAAATTACTTTGCCATTTTCTTCTCTTTCCCCAGCAGTAACTGCTCCCAATTTGTCAAATACGTTCCTTATATTTCTTATTTTTCTCATTGTAGGACATTTGATACCCTTTGTAGAAGAGACAGCAGATAAAAATAAGTTGAATGGCATCTATTTGAGTAGCACAGAGACATTTATCTCCTGGGTACATACGTAGACAAGTTGGAACACTAGGCTCTTAAGATCTCTTTGTTTTTTATTCAAACCCTTATGAAGGAACTAGTGAATGTCAAAAACAAGCAATTAAAGTGCTTACATAATATGATCTCGTGATTTCTTATTAGGGCTACATTATTCCTCCCTCCCAAAAGAGGCAAGTTGTATTATTACATTAGTTTTAGGGAAAATGAATCTGAGACTCCAGTGTTTGTTCTGAAAATGATAGAAAGATACATCTAATCCTGGTTTGAATGCTGCTTACCGCCTCTGCCATCACAGACAAAGCTTTTCACTGGTGGATTGTGCATGGGGAAGGAATGCCAATGACATTGACCTTGAGCCCTACTTGAGAAATGGATCTCCAGCTTGAAGCCTTAAAAAAAAAAAAAAAAAGAAATTAAACATCAAACTTAATAAAGTCTTTCTGTGACTTTTTTGGAGTCTAAAACTTGATGTTAGCCATCATATGTCTCTTGGTTGGGGAAAAATTTGCCATTGAAAACATCTTGGTTTTGTAAAGTCAAGCTGAGTGCCTATCCTGGAATGAAGGGGTGCAGATACAAAGAGCCGAAAATCTTTCCTTCCCCAGCAGCAGAGTATAATTCCACATGAATTATTTTGATGTTTACTTTTGCTTCTTGTGTCTACTGGGAAGCATGGGCAGGATCAAGGCTACAAAGGGGACATGCATATATATCTGCAAAAGTGTGGCAGGCTGGGCAGCAGAAAAACAAAGGAAGCTCGTGTCTGGGATCCTGTAAAAAGAGCTGAAATCAATAGACCCCAGGAACAATGATACTTGATATCCAGCTGGATATCAAATTAAAGTGTCCCATTTCTGCATTTTATTCCTATGTGTTCTATTTAAGTCTTTAGTAAAGTTAGATTAACCCAGTTGTTAGCCATGGTTGAGGGGAATGACGTATGTTCAGTTCTTGTTGGGGGTGAAGTAGGTTGGGAGGTGCCCACAGGAAGAGGCGATAGTTGGATAAACAGTGCACTGAGTGACAGGAAACAAGAGACAATCAGAAGAAATCTTCCTGACAAGTATATATTGCCATTCAAAGAGGATTCACGTGACCACTGGCAGGGTAAGGGAGAGAGACTGGTAGGATCTGTGCACTTCTGCAGAAGGGAGCTCAGACTGTGCCAGTCAATGGGAAAATGCAGCACTGGAGAGGAGCGGACATTCAGATTTTTACCACACTCCTGATCTTCACTCTAAGAAATCTGATGTTTGGAGATATATTGCTCTTCTTTCTTTACCCCTCTATCATCCTGCATATCCACTTTACTCTCTCAGTCTCACCTTTATGCAGAACTTTTATCTGTTTCTGTCTGTGTTTCTCTAATACATGTTTCTCAAAATCCAGTCAGAAAAATCCCTCCGGGAGAAATTCAAAGGACAGAGAGGAAGGAGCATGGATGGAAGGGAATGAAAAGGGACAACTAAATGCAGGGTGGAGAATTGCAGGAAAGCAGACCCAAATGGACAGAGGGTGTGCCTTCACCTTCTGGGTCTGAGCACAGGCCCTGAAGCTGATATAGAAATATCATCCTGATCTCTCCACCACCTTACAGTGAGCTAATACTAAACGCTAAGTGCCCAGGATTGGACTGAATGCTTTACCTACATCATCTCTTCCCCCGCCTACAACCATGGAAGGAGCTAAGTGCTAGATTGTTATCCACATTTAACATAAAGAAACTGACATACAGAGAAGTTCAGAAACACATTCAAGGTCATGGATAATAAAGAATGAAGACGCACACACAACCTGCGCTACTGATGTGATGCCCTGAGCTTTCTCTCACCACACTTTCTTTCCCCTTATCTATGATTTTTCCTTATCTTGCTATCCTTTTCTTTCCTTGTATGAGCTTTACTCGTCTCAGGAGGCTCTCATTTGTTTCAGCCTAACCCAGGAGGTTGATGCAGGGCACAGTTGCCATTGTTATACATATGTGGACTTGTTCCATCCCATTGATATTTTCTTTCTGAAGGACTTCGAGGTGACAGCCAGCTTCTGATCTTTATCCATCTGTTGTCAACCAGGATATGCTCAGAACTTGAGAAGCGCCTCAGTAGACATCCGATTTGAAAAGCTACAGACATTGTCTGAACTTCTCATGCAATCAATCTTCAGATGGGATAACGCATTTAAGCTCTTTGACCTCCATTTCCTCATCTGCAAAATGGAGCCAATACAATGCCTGCTATAGAAGGGCTGTATGGAACAAATGAGATGAAAGTATGTAGGCTTACGCTTAATGTAAATGATGTGCTCTATAAGCTTTAGCTGCTATTATAAATATCATTTAGCAGAGGAAGAAACAGAAATCCAAAAGCACAGCTTGGTGCCTCAAATTGAACAGCTAGTCCACGGCAGAGGCAAGAGCAGATCATTCACACACCAACCATTAACCAAACACCTACTGTGTGCCAGGCTTTCTGGTGGACTCTGGGAACACTCAGATGGATGTGCACAATGTGACTTTATATGAAAATGAGTATTTCTAACATGGCATATTTCTGTAAATACTCACGAATATTACCAAAAGAAAAAAATGCAAAGGATACTGGAGAGATGAATCATCATCTCAAGGTCAAATGAGAGATGCTACAGACGGTGTGTACAAAATAATAACTCAGACGCTCTGACGCCTAACCGGATACCCTTTCCTTTCCACTGGGCTGCCTTCAGCCGAATGTAATTAGAAAAGTATATCTTTAGAAAACTAATACCCATTATACAATGTATTCCAACATCAATTATAAATTATTCTCTCCATCAGTGCAGGAAATTGGGTGTTGACCGTGTTCAAGGGAAAAAAAAATGATTCCAACGCTACGTGAGAATATAATTTAGAAAGTGAGGCCTCGGTAGAAAAACCATAGACTAGGCATTTAGAAAACTGAGTTTGGGTCCAGACTGCTCCTACCTACATTGCTTCCTCCTACATTGAATGACCATGGTTTCATTTCTGGCAAAAAGAAAGTACAGGTGTATGTGGTGAGGGGCTGGGTTGGACCTTGGGCCGTGAGGAAGCTACTAGGATATTTGTATGTATGTTGTCTTTCCTGCAGGCACCATCTTTGTATTAATTTTATTTTATGTTATTTTATTATGCGTGCCTGCTGTAAGAATCCTCAATGTAAGGTCTTTACTCATGAAGAATGGAGGAGGACTCATCCCAATCTACTGGAACACATTGGTTCTCAGGCTTCCTGGGCATAGAGTCTGGAGCTCAGATTCTGGGGAAAAGAGTAGCATGAGTACAAAACAGCCAGGGTTATCACAGCCTCAGGAGCAAACCAACAGAAAGGAGCCTTTCTCCCCCCACTCATTACTATGGCCAGAGCTGACCTGACACATCTCATCCTGGCCCGAGAGAGAGACAAAGTGGGAAAAGTTGAGTACAGGTAACATGAGACAGAAGGGAGAAGTGAAGAAACAAGAGCCTGACAGAGGGAGGTAGCTCAGGGGTGAGAGATCCCTATTAATAATTATGGTGGCTCCCACCGGCAGGGTTTCCCGTGAGCCAGGCATTGTTGTTTTTAATACTTACAACAAGTTAAACACTAGGTCTGCATTTTAGAGGTAAGGAAGTGGAGATTCAGGGGTGGCGGGGGGTAAACAGTTTCAGAACTGAAAGCTAAACTCCCACCTGTCCGCCTCTAAAATCTATTCATCTTCTATATGCTCTGCGGAGGTAGAGCCTCATGAGGATGTAGAATGCTGAGAATATTTACATCAACTAGGAACTGTCTTTCAACACTCACAATAGCCAGTTTCTTCTGCTATAAAATAAAGAGATGGAGAACGCATCTAAAAGCATGATTTGGGTCAAAGACAGGTTCAAGGTCTTCTAACATCTGCCTTGATGAAGCCCATGATGGAATAACTTAAAAGGAATCTCATCGTGTTCTCAGTAAGTTAAATACACCTTAGATAAAAGAGATGAATAATATAAATCCAATAGCCATGTTAAACTTCCGCAAGTGGAGATAAATAACTAAAAGCATAAAATAAGAATGTTCAGTTCCTTGAGATTTATGAGGCCTAAGAACAAAAATGGATATAGATCTTTGCATACGGGGGTCTGATAATGCAACATGGAGGGAAAGGGTCAAGAGGGAGAGTTTCAAGGTCATTGTTTTCTTGTGCATGTACTTCACTTTATTGACTCCAAGTAATTTTCCAGGATCTGCTTGGAAGTGTTCAGAGGTGTGGAGCTTAACATTCTTAGGAGCTGCTTGCATTGAGCTCAATTCTCTGCAAATCATAAGGACTATAACACTTAAATAATTCATTTTAGTTGAAAAATGCTGCTCATTTGGCACTGTCTCTGGCCTCCTGACAAACAAGCTAAAAAAAAAGGGAGAGAAAAGGCTTGAACATTTTGGTGGAGTATTTTCAAGACAACATGTAATCAGAATAATTAATGCGAGTTCAAATGTGATATTAATTTCTGGAAACGTTTATCTTATGAAATGAAACATAATCACCATGGCAAAGTTTAGCATTAAAATAAAGAGATATTTAACAAAAAGAAAGAGATGAAAAGTCTCTTTACAAATCTCTTTTTCTTTTTTTTTTTAAACTAGGATCTAGCCCAATAACTTGGCATCAGGTATTTCATGAGATTTGTCATCAAAGGTATTCTTTTTAGGCTCTAACATTCTTTTAACTGGTTGCTTGAATGGATTTTTGTGTTGGAATGAGGACATTCAATGTAGTAAAATGGCTGGTCTTATAAATAAAAGGCACGTGGAGCACACGGAGGGCATGTATGCCCTGGGTGTCACTGTGGATCACAGGTTACACAGCGTCCCACATCATTGCAGTGTACTCCATGATCTTCCCCTGTTTACCTCTCCAGCTCACATCCTATCACTCTCCATGCACATTGTTCTTGACTTCCAATCAGACTGAATTATTTTTAGTACCTCAAATCCATACTCTTTCCTTCCCTACTCCTGATTAACAATCTGCCCTTCACAGTAGTCTGATCTTTTAAAAAATCAAATGCAATCATTTCACTTCTCTGGAACTCTCAGTGGCAACTTATTGTACTTGAGCCAAAGTCTTTAACCTTTGATTCCCCAGGCCCTGTGCAACTGAGTTTTACCTTTATTTCCACTTCATCTTGCACCACATTCCCCAGAGCTCTCCCCTCGACCACCTCAAGCAGCGATTTTCAGCCTGTGTGCCACAGCATACGGATGTTCCATGAGAGGATCTCAGGTGTGCCAGGCACATTTTTAAAGATCATTAACTGACTTACTTTTTTGTTATTAAATCACAGCTGTGCACATTAATGCAATCATTGGGTACAGTATGCTGGTTTTATATACAATTTGAAATATTTTCATCAAACTGGTTAACATAGCCTTCACGGCATTTTCTTAGTTATTGTGTTGAGACATTTATATTCTACATTTAGAAAGATTCACATGAAAGCACAAATGTATATTCCTTTTTTTACTTTTTTTCCTGATCATCATAGCTGAAGTGTGCCACGAAAGTTTGACTACACATTCAAGTGTGCTGTAAGATAAAAAAGGTTGAACAACCTTGATCTTGACTGTCTCTCCCTCTTTTCCCTTTGCCTCCGTGGTCTAGTCCTCCTTTGATTAAAAAGGCAGAAGTAAGACAAGCTGTCTCTGTCTCCTAATGAGCTCATTTTCCCTCACACATTTCCATGCCTGCACTCATCCTCATAGACAAGTATGTGTGATATGTTGGTTATTTTTGGCCTTCCCAACTGGATTGAAAATTCAGAGAATGTGTGAGTTGTTCACCATTTCACCCCCAGTGTGTATCACGACAACTGCATGTAACTATTTGTATAATAAACGTATTGTCTCAATTAGTTGCTTTTACCCCCATGACTCTTTCCTCTCCATCTCAACTACCCAAACATCCCGAATATTCTTCCACAGAGCCCTGTCCTTCACCCATCCTAAAACGCACCTGAACAATCTGTGTGCTTACCTCTTCCTTTCACTAAATTGCAATCACTCAGAGGTAGGGGCCGCAGCTTGTGCATCCCCTCATCGTCAGGCTGAGCAGAGCTTCTGGCACTAGCAGGGCCTAAAAGTTATTAGAACAAGTTATTTGAGCAAATAATTGCACTATAAACACAATGCTATCAAGTCATCCTAATCTAGGATGACACTTGTGTCTAATTTTTACTTCTTAAAAGTAAATGCGTCAGCACACGTGGGTGTGTGGTATATTGGTGTGCATCTGAGGAAAGCTTGTCCTGACTGCCCTGTGTACTGCAGATCCTCCGTGGCATCAGCACTGCTGTCTGCAAAAGACTGCGGGTGCAGTCTGCTCAGTATGTATATGAGACGATATCCTGGGTGGTTTTGTTTTAACCAAATTGATTCATTCTTTGGATATCACCTAGCTGTGCACAAAGCCTCCCAGAAATTAGCAACACAACAGTGTCTTCATCTGCTTTTGAAAAGGAGGATAGCTTTGGTATAGCTTGGCAGTCGTTATCTTTTTCACATTTTCCCTGGGGTAATAAAACTGGGAAAGCCTTTTTGATGAATAATGTGAACCAGAAATGATGTTTTTAAAATGAAGAACATTGGACTGAGAGGAGGTGATTTTGCTGCCTGTTAAAATAACATGAGAACCTTCTATCCTTCTCTAGCCAACAAAGACAACCACAGTGAACAGACTGCCTGACTTGATATTTCTCTCTCTAATTGCCAGAGAGAAGTCAGCAGGCAACTTGAAAATAATGCTTCAAATTGTGTACAAAATAAAATTTCTTACTAATTATCTACTGGTTAAATTAGTAGAAGTGTCTTCTCTCTAAAGCCAAAATACTTCAGATTCCTGGCTATTTTCGATTCACAAAGAGTTTTTTTAGGCTCCAAAGCCAATTAAGGATGTAATAGTTTACAGAAGATGAGGGGTGAAGATTCTTTTACCCTCAGAAATAAACCTTGATGTCCTATGACTATGAAAGGCACAGTTGTAAAGTGGTGAGGCTGGAGGGTTCACCTACAGAAGTAGCTAGTTCTGTAGCCTGTTCTCAATGCTGTGCTCTAAGATGTTGAATTAACAGCTGCATAATTGGTATAAGTCTAGAATGAAGGTTAACTATTTCAAAAGGAGTTATCCCTGAACTGTACTCAGTCAGTAAGTTTAATGAAGATATAAAGTATTTTCAATATTTTCAAAATACTTTATAGATAACCGTCTAATGCAGACATTTCTCTGTGAAGTTCTGTTAGCCCCACTTGTTAGTCGTAAAGGTATCTGGTAAAGACATCACTAGAAACTGCTATTTGTGGTAAGTTTACCATGATAGGCACTAGGCAAGGGGCTTCATGGATAGTTCATTTGGATGAAAATAGTGTGCAGATCAGAGGATGGAGCATTTCTTTAAATAATCTACGTGTTCTTATAGAATTGAACGATCCTTCATTCTTAAAAATTACGCACATAACTGCTCTATATTAAATACATACACAACCACAAATTAAGAGAGCGTCTAGTCCCTTAGCCATTAGCCACCCTGATGATAAATAGGAAAACAGATAGGAGTTGTCAGGAAAAAAGAAATTATAAAGCCTACAACCTCACTTCAAGGCATTAAAAATTAGTGGATTTTCAGGGTCTTTTAGAGCTTCAGTCTCCTTTTTGGAAAGGTCTTCATTGTGTATTTCATGGAGTCATTCAAAACTGATTTCATTTTTCCTCTAAGTAAATAAAAAAAAAAGGAAGGGAAATTTTGTTCATGGAGAAGTTACTCGAAATTATAACTTTCTCTACCTCAGTAATAAAAGATATCATTTATATATAAAATACTTACAATGTTTATCTCTCTAAGTGCTTACAGGGGTCCCCACTTTGTGTGTGTGTTTGTGTGTGTGTGCATGCACACGTGCATTGTCAAGATGGGAAAAGATACATAACACAGACTTAAGGGATCAAAATCATATTCCTGCCATGGCTTAAGGTATTATATAAACCTAGACTATTGCCTAACTTCCACGTCCCCATTTTTCACAGTTGTAAAGTTGAAATTTGAAAGTTCATGATTTCGTTTTATCATATGATTAATGAGATGGAGTTTTGAACCACATGATATCAGCCTGGTCTCCCCAACAGAAGGGTCATAAGGCCAACAATACAATCTTGTCTCTGCAGTGAAACCTAAATGCAAACCTTACCCAACAAAGTTTGGGGGAACTTCTCAGACTGGCAAAACCCTGAGTGCTATCACACATCACAGCTGGCAGGCAGAAACATCATCCAGGGCTCCACGGGCTGATGACTGAAAACTTTGCATCTGGGCCCCTCCCAGACACTGTCTCTGCATCTCTTTTGCCTGGTCCTGATTTGTATCTTTTGCTATAATAAAGCTGTAATCATAAGTTAAATACATAAATACAAATAAATAAAAATTCAGAGTGATGGCATTGTAAGCTTAATCTTGTTCCTATTTTCCCCCCATGAAGTGATGGTCATTCTCAAACCAGGGGACACTTTCTACTGAGAGGGTTTCCCAGGCATTTCTTTTTTTTACACCCACCTCCCTCCTTATACCTTTAGAAAAGCATCATCTTATAGAAAAATCACACTTTATTTAGAGGGCTAATGGTAACTTTTTAAGCATAACACTGTACAAATGTGATTGAAACAAATGGAGCATTTAAATCAATAACAACAAATCATTAGAACAGCTGGTAATTAACCTTTCCTCTCTGTAGAGGATTATTTAGACAGCAAGGCAAGGCAACATCTCGTATAAAAGTATGGTGTTAGAGGAAAACTCACTGGTCCAAACACTGTTTTAGTCATGAGCTAGAAATAGGAGATGGAGAATAATTTAATTTACCTTTAAAAATGATGTTTTTCAGATGCAAAACTTCCCGTGGTGACTGAAGCTCACAGTAGAGGGTTTTCCATTCTTGTAGCAGCAGACTTCTCTAGATTACAACATAGCTTCTATAAACATAATTTATTTGCACTCTGCATGACTTGAATAAAAAGAAATTACTTTTAAGAAATGTGAAATGCACCATATTAAGAGAAAAAAGTCCTCGTCTAAGCAAGTGGTAAGGGAAAGAAGTAACCTTCTCCTCAGATCAAATAACTACCAAACCATTAGAAAGTCCTTGGTGTTTTAGATTATTTATGTCACCTTTGGGAGAGCTCAAGGGAGTTTGAGTTTGATTTGAAATAAACTAGACTTCAGCAAAGGCAATAGATCTGAATCAAAGCATAGCCTCAGTAAGATATAAAAAATGATATACCGTTCTAAGATGGATGGCAGAGAAGATCACATTCTTTTGTCATTTATTCAGTCAACAAAAGTAGCAAAGATTGGCAATGTACATAGCACTTTGCCAGAGACTGAAAGAACACAATGATGAGTTAATCTATTTTCTAACCTCCAGGAGCATACTGGCTAATAAGGAAGGCAGACAACTCATAACTACTCTAATAAAGATGAGCACTGGATAAAGTAGGATCCCATAGATGGGACATGCCATTTACTCTTATAAGGTCAGAAAGGGCTACCTATAAAAAGTATCAGGTAAGCCAAGACCTGAGGACTCTGTAGGAATTGGCCAGGGGAGGAAGGAAGAAATGAGTTTATGCTTAAAGGAGCATCAAACACAATAAAAATAAGGGAGACCTGTGGATCTGTAAGTACTTTCATCCACCAGAAGCTTAGAATTCAATAAATGGAGGGAAGAAAAGTAAGGCTGAAGAGATAAGTAGCAGCCGTATCATGAAACACCTAATATGCCCTATAGAGACTTTTAAGGGTGGGTTCACTGACATGATTCAACATATCCAAGTCTCTGCTCCCTAGCCCATTTCTGGGTTGAGCTAAGAATTTTGGTTGCAGATATATTTTACAAAGGTATCCCCACATCTTTCCCAGAGCTGTACTATCAAATTTCCCTAAATAATGCCAGTTGTCTTAGCACCTCTGTGCCATAACCAGCAACTTTCTCAAATGTGCCAAAATGGTCTTATTTCCAGTATTTTCCTCATCTATTGGGGTAACCAAGTCTTCATTGGCTGTGGGATAGTTGTCTTAGGTTGAGAAAATATGGTTAACTCATAAGTATGTTAATCTCAGTAAAGATTCCATCCCAGGGACCAGAAGAATCATCCACACAAACAAGCACGATTGACACTCTCATAAGACAAAAGGAAGCATCACCTCGGGAAAACATAACTGATTCAGTAACCTTCAGGTGCAGAATCCTGCCCTTCTGGGGGAGAACGTATAGCTATATTCCTGTATGAGTTATAAATCAGTTTTATGGATAGCCTTGGAAAACTTTGGTTTGCATTAAAAGCATGACATTATGGGGTTGTTCTGAACAGTTAAAATTACTACAAAATTTTCTGTATGCAGATCAAATCTGAAGGATTCGATTAACTAGGCTTGACCTAATTGTCATTTTGAAAAAAAAAAATAAGTCTTGCATTTTAGTTTCTTTGAGACGAACAACTATTGGAAAGGCCAATTTTTATATATGTTATCCAAAGGTTAGAAAGCAAGTAAGAAAAAAAAGGCAGAAATTCTGACAAAAGCATTACAATTTTCTCTAAATGACTTCTTTACAATGTCTATTGTAAGTAGGTGATGGAAAATTTTAACAGAATTATTCAACCCTTCTTCATTCTTACCATCATAGAAAGAGTTTAGTACTTTAGTCAATCTTCAAATTCTTCTCCCTCTGCTGCATTTGAGTTGAACATGCAAAACTTCTATGTCTTTGCCGCTCTGCTATTTTCATAGTTCTTGCTTTTCTTGAATCCAGTGAGGTAGGGGTGGAAGAGTCATTCATTCTAATAATACATTTTGAATTGTGCGTAAGTGCTGAATGTTGAATAGCCAAAAATAAAAAATGGGGACCAACAAAACCTTTATCAACACAGAGGAAATGTTCAGTGAAATGTTATTATTAGTTACAATAGCCACTGCTGCTATTTGCAGGACACTGTGATAAACTCCTCATAAACATCCAATAGGCATAGACATTTTTAACTCCAGTTATAAATAAGGGAAATCATGCAAAGAGAAATTAAGTATTTTAAAGGTCACGTAGATTGGTAGAGACTGGCTACCCCATGACTCAATCTATTTCATCTTTTTTTAATGAAGACAAACTCAGAGTAGATTTCTCAGATTTTCTTTTCAGTGACTGTGATGATGTTACTGAGTGCTAGCCCATGCACTCTGAAAAGATGGAGGAGTGCCCCTGCTAAGGCTGCTGCATATACAATTTGATATACGAATCTCTGCTTCTACCATAAACTTTGGAAGCCATCTTTGAAAGGTAAAATCACAGGGGAGACAGAACCTGGGTTTGTAAGCACCACTTGGAGAATAACCACTAACCAATCAGGGTAACTTATTTTATTCTTTTCATGAGAGAACAGATATCTATCATATTAAACCACTGAGAGTTAGGAGGTTTTTGTTCAGATTAATATGAAGGTATATATGATTAGGTTACATTGTTTGCATTTGTAAGGGATAGTCTTCTGAGCTGTAGTTAGAGAAGTGTGCCATATATCCATATATTGTGCCCGCTAGGTGGGAACTTACTGAACCTCCTCCCTCCCTCCCTACTTCTTGAATTTGAGCTTTCCTCTCATGGGGGCCTATAGTGTTTAATCTACTAGTGTCAATGTAGTATTGAGTACACAGGTTGGTTGATTTTAGGATTTTATTTATTAAAGGAGTTACTCTAACCAATAACTCCAGCTGGTACCTGGAGGAGACAGAACTTAAATGAAGGGGTGCCTTGCACAAAGCACATGCTCTTAGCCACATCATGGCTATCAGATCATGTGATGCCTCTGGGATTGTCATAAAGAACACTATGTTAAAAACTGATTCCTTGAATCAAAATATTTCCTAAGTCTCAGGCTCAGTGCTGGTCCCATCAAGAAGACAAGAAGTGGTTTGTTGTTGTGAAAAGTCAGACTGAAGTTTAATTGTCAGTGTAATGCTGCTGGCTGGGAGGAGAGGACTTTCATATTAGGTTGATAAAATGGATTGATGTTTTTATTGCAGCGTTGTATTAGTTCTCACTGGAACAGGTTGTTATAAAGTGAGGCTGTCCTCCTGTTCAGTCTCCCTTGCACTCCTGCGTCCTCTTCTGCTGCCCTGCCATGTTATGATTTAGTACAATTCCCCCAGGAGAAGCCACCCATATGACTGCCTAATCCTGGACTTCACAACCTGCAGAACTATGAAACTCCTGTTTCATCAATTACTTAGTCCTGGGTATTCTGTTACAGTAACACAAAAACAAAGGTGCTGGGAAATCAGAATTGAATTCTAATTATAAAAGATATAATATGCCTACTGTATCATAAAGTGGCAAAAAGACAATCACCTAACAGCTGCTTGCTCATTTATGACAACTTGCTTGCTAATTTAGTGATTTCATTGGTTGAGATGGCATCAACAACTACCCCTCCAAACATAAACAGTTTAGGCTTCCCTGACTAAAAGCCAAGCAATTATCTATCGTTTAGCTGTATGCGACTTAGGAACTTAAGCATGGCTTGGAACTGGCAAAATAAAGGGGAACTGAATTTCAATTTCTGGATACATTCATAACTATTAAGGATGATAAAAACCATGAAGATGACATTACCAAACTCATTTTTTCTAACACTTTTATCTGAAAGACTTTTTGTGGAAATCCATCTCGTTAGCTTGAGGAAAATGAGTTGTGGTTAGATAAATCGATATATTCTGATATTATGGTTAGTCCCATGCAGCCACTTAATACTCCTGAACTCTAATAAAATATTCTGCCAGAGGGGTTCAGGAATAAATGCTGTGTTTATAAGGCCATTGATAGAGCTCTTCTGGTAAGGTTTAATCTATTGATTATCTCACAAATGATATAAAAGAAGACAATAGTATCTTTCCACTCTGAGCTAATGTGTTGTTTCAACCTGCAATATGAAACTGCTTTATCCCAGGAGGACTAAAACTAGATGAAACAAATAGTCCCTAACTTTTGTTTAAATGTGGTGGGAGCTAAGAACGATCCTTCTATGGGAGAAAATATTCCCCATCTATTCTTTGGTAGCTAAGGTTGTTTAATAAACCGCCAAACCAAAATCTCAAAAGACATAAAAATCCCTCGTGGGTAGGAAATACAGGGACTCAAATCAGAACTATCTGAAACCTATCTATTTCGGAGATTTTTCCCAGAGCAGGAAGAAGAAAGGTGATAACTCAATGTCACAAAGAGGGCGAAAAGTTTAGAAAGGAGAGGTGGGAAGCTCCTTGAAACTTTTTTCTCCCATTTCTCTGCTCTGTCCTGGGCCTTTGGTGATGGGATTTTATCTCCACGTATGCATAAGGCAGAGGTAAAACTCAATAGCATCTTTTGGTCATGGCCATGTTCCATGAACATATTTCCACATTCTTAATATACCTTTTAAAACCGAGGGACGTCACAACAAAAGCTTTTAAAAAGCTTCAAATTGGTAGGAATAATTCATTTGCAGACTTGGTGGTAACTGTCTCATTTAAATCTCATTTCCATGGTGTATGTATAGGCTTCGTCTTCAATATGCAAAGCACTTCATTCGAACTGAATTTCCCTGTGCTTATTAATCACACACAGTATTAGGAATGGAACCTCAAAATAACATTGCCTCCCAGAAAGTGGCTTTTTCACAGCTTCCCAGAGTACATTAAGTCTTAAAATATAGCATGAAAAATTATTCCTCTGTCCTTAACCTATTATGTAAGCTATTTCAAAATTTATATCTCACTGCCTGACATATTTTACACTAACTGTTCTTATCAACCTAATTCTTTTGTCACTGGTAGAAATGACTGAAAAAGAAGATGATAAAAATAAACTAAGGTGCATTTATTGTAGGTTCACATACGTGTTTCATATTCCTTATTTGAGACGGATTCCAGCGAGGGCAATAGCAGAGGTGCGGAGAAAAACCGGGAAGAAATATTTTTGTATTCTGGGGAATCCTTACTCACACCAGTCCTTTCTAAACCACAAAGAAAAGTTGATTTAATTGGTCAGCTTCTGGAATACTTGTTGGGCCCGATTCATCAGGACACAGGATCATTGCCTCAAAAGAGCAATAGACAGAATGGTTACCTTGTTCTTCTCTCTCTTGTCTCTGTGTTTGGATAGTAGGAGGCTGGGAACTAGAAGCTAGAGATGAAGCTTTGGGATTAGGAGAATGGAATGGAGCCGTGTGCCTTTACTGTAAGCCATGAGCTGTAGTTCAATGGAAAGCGCCTTCTGCTTCCACAGTTAAAGCACAATCTCAAAGGGCTACTTGAATTTCATTTTTACCATTTATGATTCTGTTGGACACCTCACAGAGAGGAAAGCAGACTATCATTTGGGGCAGAAATTTAGAATTTAGAATCCTTGAGCAAAAGGCATATGATGCCGCCTTCACCTCTTGTAGTTTATAGAAATAAATGAAAGTGGGATTCATTGCACTGATGAAATCCACATTCGACAAAGAAACAGATAAAGGGCTGTCATATTTTTTAAGGTTTGAAATTTCAAAGAAAAAGATGATAATTTCTACATATAGGCTATTACCTTAGAAGAAATCCAAGAATTCTAGAAAGTACTTATACTTGGAAATTCATTGCTGTCTCAGAGAAAATCACTAACCTTTATCTATTTTATTTAGTTCCACTTATGGATCCAGATAATACCTCCAAAGCTCTTTCTTGGTCAGAATTTTGAAAGGGGTGATCAGATTTAGTCAATTAGAATGACTGTTTTTCTTTTCCCTCTAGGCAGATGTGAGTTTACCTAGATCTTGTCATCATTGTGTTCATTTAATTTGGTGTTTTGGCCGAGCAGTAAAGAACAAAGAATTGCAAGTTATTGGTGTCAGTCTTACAGGATGAGAATCACCTGGAGAAGGATGCCATGTCCTTCCTACCATTGCCATTTCATACTGGAAGGACAACAGATTAACAAGATGCTACCACCTCCCCCACCTTTATCCTGAATCTTAAACAATGGAAGCTATTGCATAAGGTATGTAAGCAGCATGGGGAGAAATTAACGAAAAGGGCTACGTTCTGCATTTGTTAAGTGAAGATTAAAGAAAAAGGAATAGCCCCCAGAAGAGGCACAAGAAAGATCAAGATTGATGGGAGGCAGAGACTGAGAATAAGAGATAACCAGGAGAAACCTGATCCTTACAAGAAACCACAAAGATGGTGAGGAAGATTCTGAGCTTTCCACCACATAGTACTTTGGATTCAAGACACATTTTAAAAGCAAAAGATAGAGATAACCTCAGCAGACTGAAAGGCCTTGTTCCGGCAGGTGCCTGACATTAGGGTTACAGGTCCGTCGTCACACAAAGAACATCCCTTTGACGGCTTAGCTAAAGATGCTGGCTAAGGGCACAGTGATTTACATGTCAACCTTAAGGGCAGCTGTAAGGAACACATGGCTGCTGGGGAGGACAGGATTTGGATCCATGCAGGTGATATTGATGAGAAGGTAGGAAAGTACTGTGAGACCTGGCTGGACCCTGGCTCCCCCTCTCACTGTTGTGTAGACACAAACAAGTCACTTATCCTATGCCTCAGTTTCCTCTCATATGGGATAACAGTATTCCCTACTGTAGAGGGTAGTGGTAAGGGCCAACTAAGGTAATGCATAAGAAACCCCAGCTACAGGCAAGGAGTTGAAACTCAATGGAACTGAGTTAACCCCCTGGTGTTGATCACTGTGACCCTGAGGACATGGGGAGCTTTTCTAATTCAGTCAGCTGCTATCGTAGAGGTGGAAAAACTGAAGCCTAGATGTCGTATAGGGTATCCCAAGTGAGGTAGTGATGAAAGAAGGTGGTCTAACTCAGCACGACAAAGAGGCCACGTGAGCCACATAACATGAATGTGCACAGTGGCAGCAAGAAATTCAGAAAGTCAGCCCTGTGGTGTCTCTCTGTCAGCCACAAGACCTGCACTTGAAACTACTGACACTGACTTTCCCAAGAACCAAAGGGCAGGATTTGTCTGCTGGAGCCTGGGGACGAGGAGCTGCTTCAAAGGTGAAGCAGAAGTTTGCTTCAAGCTACTTAACAAATCCCTAGGCTCTTCCCAGCGTGACAATCTGAAGAGGCCTCCTATTTGATGCTCCAATTTTTAGGTGGAAAAAAAAAAAACATTTCCCAGATTTGTCATTTTCAAGGTGAGCTGAAATAGGGTGGCTCTCAGGCAGGGTGTTTGCTCTGACGTGCTTTCCCAGCCTCGCAGGGGCATGCGGCAGTGTCTGCCAGCAGCACAGGCAATGCTCAGTGAAGTTCCTTCTGACGGAATGCCAAAGTTTCCTCAGTCTAGTAGGCAATAATTACCATTGTGAGTTTTGCTTCCTCTCCCTCCCCCCCACCCCAAAACAAGGGGAACAATTTATCTTTCTTTTTCATCCTACTCATCTTCTGCCTTTGACACTAAGAGCAGAGACTCTGGGGACTATGAAATTTATCTTTGTAGTCTCACTCAGTGTCTCGAAGAAAAAGTATTAGAGACAGTATAATTTGTCTCAATCTATTAGGCCATGTACAATACCAGAATTGTTTTAGAATATGCATCTTTCAAACCCCCACCTGAAATTTAGAAACCTCTGTCCCTGAACCAGTTACTAGTCTATAGTGGATCTCGACTGGGGACAATTTTGCACATTTGGCAATACCTGCAAACAATTATGGTTGCACAACTTGGATGTATTGTAGGCATCGAGTGGGCATCGATTTTGAGTTTTTTGAGGAACTTTCACACAGTTCTCCATAATGGTTGTACAAATGTACATTCCCAGAAACAATGTACAAGCATTCCCCTTTCTCCAACAATAAGTATACTTTAAGGGTATACTTTAAAATAACTAAAAGATAGAATTAGAATGCTCCTAGCATGAAGAAATGCTAAATTCCTGAGGCAATAGATAGCCCATAACTCTGATTTGATTAATCACATTATATGTCTGTATTGAAACATGGTATGTACCCTATAGAGACATATAATTATTATGTACACATAATAATTACAAAAACATAAAAAGCAGAATTATTCATCTCCAAATTCAATAATACCAAAGTTGAGGAAACTTTTGCTAGCCAGTGTAATGGAGAACTTTGGTCAGGTCTATAACTTATGCTTATCCCTAAACTGGGTGAAAGGTAGCCAAGAATTTAAGGTACAAAAAGGGAAAGTTTCCCAAAGAACATCAAACTATTGCAGCCAGAGGTAAAAAGAGTTTGTTCTAGGCAAGCAAAATCAAAAGACATGTCTGCTAGAGACATCTTCAACAGAGACATCTAAGAGCTCCCTGTCATTGAAAACTCAAGATATGTCAGGTTCTACACTAAATATATTCCGTCTTTTTTACTTAATCCTTACAAGACCATGAAGCAGTTATTATTATGCATATTTTGTAGATTGAGAACTTAAGGCTCCCCTAGCTAATAAGAGGCAAAGAGGTGTATCAAATGCATGATTTCTGACTTCAGAGCCTAACATTTCTCCAGATACTGTGTCTCAAAGATTCTATTTAGAGGAGAGATGAATAAAGGCATCAACTACTCAAAAAATAAAATGAAAGAAAAGGATCTTGGCAACGGGTTAATCAGACTCGTTGTGACGCCAGTGAGAAGTAATGCTTGTCTTACAAAGGCCTGGTGTGGTTTGTACAGGTTCTGCAGATACGTGAATGCACTGATTTTTCACTTGTATATTTTAGGTCATTGAATAATTCCTTTTCATTTTGCTTGCATGAGGCAGGTTTATTTTTGAAAAAATAAAAGCCTTTCAGGGCATATATGTTCTGACTTTCTGCCTATTCTTTATCACGAAATGTCAGCTTTCAAATTGCTTGCCAAAGGCAGCTGTGATTTACTTTCTCCCTCAACATCTGGTGGATTGATAAAATTGTACAGAATAGATATTTCTCAAAAAGAGAGAGAGAGAAAAGAAAGAAGCTGAAGCTCAGGGTTTGTATGTGTCTATACGTTTTAGGGATTGGCCATGGGGATTAGTGTCTTCATTAGCAAAGTGTTATAGACTAATTGATATCTATCTCAGTTATCATGGTTTGTTTGTAAATCTTATCAGATTTTATCCTCTGGTCATTTTATAATAAACTGCTTATTATAGAAATTTATAAACATACTCCAAATAGAACCTAAAAATCACTTCCATCTTCCAGTTACCCAACTTCAATAGCAATCAATATTTTTGCGTTCATATTTATCTAATTCTCTGAATTTTTTTATGGCATATTTTATAGCAAATGTCAGATGTAGTATCATTTAATTTCAACATATTTTATTTTATTTTAATTTTTCAGATGGAGTCTTACTTTGTCATTCTGGGTAGAATGCCGTGGTGGTGTCCTAACTTACAGCAACCTCATCCTTCTGAGTAGCTGAGAATATACACGCCCGCCACAATGCCCAGATATTTTTGTAAAGACGGGGTCTCCCTCTTGCTCAGGCTGGTCTTAAACACGTGAGCTCAAACCATCCACCTACCTCAGCCTCTCAGAATGCCAGGATTACAGGCGTGAGCCACTGCACCCAGCCTTCAACATATTTTAATGTACAAGTCAAAAAAGACATTTTTTATATGTTGGTAAAGCCATTATCACACAAAACAAACCAGTGCAGCTTTTTTATGTCATCTGATATTAAATCTTGGTTCAAATTTCTCTAATTGTTTAAAAACATATTTTTATATTCAGTTTGTTCAAATTAGTATGTAAGCAGAATCCATCTATGATATTGAGTGGTTAGAACTTTTAATTCTCTTTCAAGGTAGAACAATTCCTCTTTTTGCTCCCACTTTTCAATACCACCGATTTGTTAAATCATCCCTGTGAGGTGTACTCTCTACATCCTGGATTTGGTAGATCGTTTCCTTATGGGAACCATTATTTGGTGATCATTTACTTGAATCAGCCATTTTATAAAGGGGTTATAAAATTATGGTGTTTCTAATTCTTTCTTTTTTTATTTTTTTGCAGTTTCTGTCTGGGGCTCGGTTTGAACCCGCCACCTCCGGCATATGAGGCCAGTGCCCTACTCCTTTGAGCCACAGGTGCCGCCCCAGTGTTTCTAATTCTAACATTACTTTTTCATTTATTAGCTAAAATTCTTTATAAAATATTTTTTTCTTCATTTACCAGGGCTATTTAAATCCTCTGAGGTCAAGGTCATATGGCAAAAGCATGATAAATATCTATTTCCTTTAATTATCCACTGTTCTGCGTAATGGCTAGAATCCTAGCAATTTTTAGTGATTTGGAATGACATGTATTTTTTTTCAAAATCCTCTTACTTTTGGGGGGGGGGAATACCTTCAGAATTCATAGATTTGTGTATATTTAATGTCTTTTGTGAATTTTAGCCTTGATTTCTTTTTACTTTTTTAATATTGACAATTGCAAATATGTATAACTATTGTGAGGACAGTAAATCATGAATCCATGTGTCTGTCCTCTGGCTTCAGCAATTACTAATTCGTACCAAATATATTTTTCCCATAAGTTCACCTTCTATATCCTCCAAGCTGTAAGATTAAGATGCTAATTACAACTATATATTTTTATAACATGTATAATATATATCTCATTAAAAAGAGACTCATTAACAAATAAAGTCATGTCTACAATACCATTATAATAACCAAGTGAAATTAGCAATACTTTCTCAAATCACCAGGTCCACATTCAGATTTTGTGAATTCTCTTATGAATGTATTTATGTATGTATGTTTATATTTTGCTTGTTTGGAATTCCAAGAAGATCAATGCACTGTAATTAATTTGTCTCCTAATTATTTTTTTAAAAATTCTTAGAAATTTTTAATTATCTTTTGGGTTTTAGGTATCTGAGTCTTTTTTCCTTTTTGTTATCTTTCTTTTTCTTTTTTGTTATCTTTATTGCGTAAGAAACTTTTAAATCCTGTAGATTTTTCTCATACTTGGGAGTTTGTTGACTTGACATTTATGAAACAATTACAGAAAATAATTTTATTCATTATTCTTTTTAAGGCTCAAGTTATTCACTTTTACCAATGGAACAAAGAAGAGTTCATTTTCTTCATTATGTCTCATAATAGAAAACTATAGAAAATATTAAAATTAAAGGCAGACTAAAGGAATGAAGAAAATAAAAATGTAAATTTTTCTATTAAAAGAAACTTATGAAAAGAAAAGAAAAATAGTCTGCAGAGAAAGACTTTAAGTAAATCATTAAAAAAAAGTAGTTCAGAACCAAGAACAAACCTTACATCATGCCAATATAGATATAATGGTTTCCCTTACAATATACTAAGATTATTTTCAAAGAGACCAACGTAAGGAATATCCCAAAAAATAAAAGTGAAAGAAGAGCAAAGATACACTAGGCAAATTCATATAAAAAGAAATTAGGATCACTTTCTTGCTATCAAATAAGAGGAAAAATCAGACAAAAAAAAATCTAGCAGGGAAGAATGTTTTGTAGCACTGAAGATCACAATACACAAAGAAGATAGAACAATTATTAATATCTATTCACTAAATATTAGTCACAAGTTTTATAGAAAAGAAACAACAAGTAAAACTTATGCAAATAGGCAAAATAGACTACTAATAATTTATTTCATCATTAGTCCAAGACAATTCAAGTGAAGAAACTACAACTAAACAAATACAAGACTTTGTCTTAGTCACCTTTGGCTGCTATAACTAAACATCACACACAGAGCAGGTGGCTTAGACAACAGACATTCATTTCTTACAGTTCTGGAGGTTGGGAAGTCCAAGTTCAAGATGCCAGTAGATTTAGTCCCTAGTAAGGGTGCACTTCTTGTCTTGCAGATGACTATCTTCTTGTTGTGTCCTTACCTGGTGGGTAGATACACAGAGCTCTGGTGTCTCTTCCTGTTTCTGTAAGGGCACTAATTCCATCATAAGGCCTCCAACTTCATGACTTACCTAAACCTAAATTCCTCCAGAAGTCATACCTCATAATAACACCATCATATCTGGAGTTAGAGCTTCAACTGATGAGTTTTTAAGGAACATAAATGTTCAATGGATTACAGACCTAACAATATAATTGAAAAGTGAATACAGCAAATATAAATAAAAATATAAACTTTGATGATAAAATTATACTTTCACAATTGCACATAGAGTATTGGTAAAATTTTATTGCATGTTATTCCCCAAATTAATTTAATATATCCCCAAAAAATATTGTAACAGAATTAAAATTAAAACAAATCACAAAGACTATCCACCTAGAATCAAAAAAGTATCCAATGTACTCAGCCCTACTATGTAACCAATATGAAACTCATATGAAAGCTATCACCCAATTATAGTCCAAGGATAAAGGGATAGGGAGGGGAGGGAAGCAGGGAGGATGGGTGGAGGGAGGGTGGGACCATACCTAGGGTGCATTTTACAAGGGTATATGTGAAATTTACTAAACGTAGACTAAGAGGATGCCATGAAGGCTATGTTAACCAGTTAGATGAAAATATTTTAAATTATATATAAAACCAGCACATTGTACCCCACAATTGCATTAATGTACACAACTATGATTTAATTAAAAAAATACAAAAGCAAAAACATGCATTAACCAAAAACAATAGATTTCTATTAAGAGAATTCCGGGTTAAAGTGAAAATTTTAAAGTGATCTTAAAAGAGACAAGATTTCCCTCCTCCTCATTTGCTCTCATCTACATTTGCCTAATGATGCTACTCTTTTCAAACACCTAACTTTTAATAATTTTTTGATATTTTCCTTCTTATTTTCATTTCAAAATATTAAGAGGGTACACGTTTTAGGTTACAAGGATCACTTTTGTAATGCTTGAATCCTAGCGAAAAGTGTTTCCATTGCCCAAAAGGTGTTTAAAGTCCCCATTACAAAGGTTTTGTCTCTCCTATCCACCCCCTGGTTGATTTCCACTGAGTTTTACTTCCCTCAATGCACATGTATACTCATCAGTTAGTACCATTCCTGAGAACATGTGGTATTTGCTTTTCCATTCTTGAGAAACTTCACCTAGGGGAATGGTCTCCAGTACTATCCAGGTTGCTGTTCTTTTATGGCTGAGCAGAACTCCCTCTGATATGTGTAACATTTTTTATTACTCCACCCATGAATTTATGGGCACTTGCCTTGATCCCATATCTTTGCAATTGTGAGCCCTATCTATCAAGAATCAGCCAAGAGAGCTGATAGTGTGTGTTTCCTTAATTACTATTTTGAGCATAACGAATAACTTAGAAGAATGTGTATTACTTGTGTAGCAGACATGTGTATCACTTAATCAGTAGTCTGACAGGAACTTAGTAAAACTTATTTGTCTTTTTACAATATGTCACTGAGATAATAAAATGATTATTGATTAACAGTGTGTACATGCAGAACTGATTATTTAAACCAGCAAGGAATAAATAAGTTTGCTACTTGCCATCTTAAGGTGGTAGTTGTCTTTGTCCTATACTATACAAATAGCAGACCTGACACAGCAACACCGAACACCCGCAACACCTGACAGCAACACCGTGCTGCATCAAACAATCAAGTACAGGTGTCTTTGTCAGGGAAAGTAAATACCCACGAAGGGGGTTGGTGGATTGAATGGTAAGTACACTTTTAGTTCTTTGAGGAATCTCCATACTGTTTTTCATAGAGGTTGTACTAACAAGGTATAACCTCAGCCCACCAACAAGGTATAGATATTGATTTCTTTATGCATCCATGCCAGCATCTACTGTTTGGGGACTTTTTAATAAAAGCCATTCATGCTAACTGAGATAAGGAGATAACTCATTTTGGTTTTATTTGGCATTCTGCAATGATTAGTGACTTGGAGCATTTTTTCATATCTTTATTGGCTATTTGTCTTTCTTCTTTTGAGAAGCTTCTGTTCATGTCTTTTGCCCACATTTTAATAGTATTGTTTGATTGTTTTCTTGCTAATTCACTTGAGTTCCTTGTAAATTCTGGCTATTAGTCCTTTATCCAGATAATGAAGGTTTCCGTCACCCCCAAACGTGACAAACCATCTCACCTTTGTCTGAAAATAAGTATTAATTCATTTTCTGTCACTACAAATGACTTTAACTTTACGTAAACTAAATCAAGTGGTTCGTATTTTATTGTCCAGATTTTTGAACTCAGCATTATGATTTATGTTATCACATGTATATATGAAATCCACTTTTTAAATGCTTAGTGGTAATAGCAAAATTATAATTTATCTGTTCATCTATTTATAGACTTTTAGGTGTGTGTGTGTTGTTTTTCTTATTTTGGCTTGGAGATATTACAATAAAGCCCCATTAATACTTGAGTATATATTTTTGTGTTATGTTTCATTTCTCTTGGTTAATACATGACTTGCAATATTCCAACCAGGATTGTGTGAGAATTTTGGTTGTTTTATGTCCCTAACAATACTTGTTGTGGTCAGTCTTTTTATTTTAACTAATTTAATGGGTGTGTAGCAATCAGGGTATATTATTTTCTATTTTTTTTGTTTTATACATATGTCTTTTAAAGAACATATTCATGTGTTTTTTTTGTTTTTAATAAATATGGCAATGTTCAATTTTCAGGTGGGTCAGTTTTGCATGCAATTGTAATATATAATGCAGTTATTAAGTTTAATCTCTCATCTTAATATTTCCTTTCAATTTGCCCCACGTTTCATGGCCTATGCTTTCTTTAACTGCATTCTTTTGCTCTTTATTTTACTTTTCCCTCTCGTATCCTGAAGGATATATAGTCTTTCACTACATATTTTTGTTTTCCCTGAAGATTTTACATGCATTCTTAAGTTATCAAAGTCGAGCATCAACAACTGTTTATCTTCTCAGACAAGTAAAGCCTTAGAATATTTTAATTCTATGTATCTATTTCCTCATTTATATAAGATTTTTCATGTATTATAATTCTATATGTATTTTGAAACCAATAAAATATTATACACTAAACTTCCTTATTAATATTTATAGTTGCCATATTATTGACTTTTCTATTGCTCTTTATTATTTTCTCTGTCTTTGACTTTCCTTATGGAACCCTTTACTTCTGCCTGAGGAACACTCTTTTGCATTTCTTTTAGTAGAGACATGATAATTAGTAATTCCTCACATGTTTAAGTGTCTAAAAGGTCTTAATTTTAATTCTATTCATGAATAATTATTTTCCTGATTATAGAATTTTGCCTTTGCAATTTTAAAAAGATATTGACTTCCATTGACTTGGAACTTACACCATTTCTAGTGAGATGTCACCTGTTAGTCCTTCTGTTGCTGCTTTGGAGGTAATCTGTTTCTTCTGGCTGTTAGGATTTTCTCTTTTTTCTTTGGTTTCAAGATGATGTACACAGGTGTAGGTTTCATTTCATTTATCTTTTTAGAAGTCTTTAAGGTTCTTTATTTTGCTCTGTCACTTCATGTTCATCAGTTTTGAAAAAACTTTTCCTTGTCTTTCTCCTCTCCTTCTAGGATATTAATCAAACATGTAATTAATTGGCTTTCTCCTACCTCTTTTTAATTTTACTAATAATTTTTGTCTTTCTGGGTTTTATTCTGGTTATCTTATTTATAATGTTTGTTTAGTTTTACTTGTCTTCTGGCATGTTGATTTCTACATGAAATCACTGATTTCTACTTCAATGTCTAACTTCTCCTTTTAAGTTATTTTCTAATTTCATTATTTTGTGTTATTTTTTACTTCTTAAGTTTTTATTTTTTTATAGTTTCCAGGTATCTGCCCAAACTGTCTATTTCTGATGCTTTTTTGTATAAATGTCTTTAAATTTAAATGTTATTTAAATGTCAGTATTTCAGTACTCCTATGATTGAAGACTATGTTTAATATTTACATTGTGTAATATCATTAATATTATCTATTATGCACCTTGTTCTTTTGTGTGCTAGGCATTACATTTGAGCAAGTATTTGTGCAAATGATTTGAGTTCTAGAAAGGAACTATCTTCCTATAGAGTTACTTATATTTGGCCTGTGAGAACTATTGCTTTAGGATGGTTTGGAGTATTAGCACCCAGGGATTACCTCATTCTAATTTCAGGGTTTTAAAGTATTCTATTCTGAGCCACAATACCTATAAAAAATCTGTAATTCTGTACCCATTTAGGAACCCCACCCCCAAACAAGGGGTTCACAAGACTTATTCAAAATTAGGAGGCCTTAGACTCCAGATCTTGTTCTCTTAACTGTTTAGGCTGTCAAAAAGAATTCCTCAGCCTCTCTGTGGCACCTCTGAAATCATAAAAAAAACAAACAAATAAACAAAAAATCCCAGAAGAACGGCTTCAAACATCAGACTGATTAACAAAGAAAACAGTGGAATAGCAACCTGGTTGAAATAACACTTTGAAACTCATTTAATCACAAAAGCCATATATACTTGGAGTGTGCAGGGTATTTCTTTGTGGGATGTATTTTTGGGAAGAGTTATTCTCTTTTAATACACATAGAATATCAGGATCTTTTTTAAAATGTGAAGTACTACAGCTTATGCTCACTCACTCAGAAACTAAGAGTCTCCATAGTAACTCCTGAATGACAATTGTGAGTTACCGAAGGCTGAGGAATGCTATAGGCAGCCACAAAAGAAGTTCTTGTATATCAAGATCCAGAAAAGAATTTTGTGGAATTTACTAAAAATGTTAACTTATTACTCTAGATTATGCAAAAGCAGTATCAGGTGAGTAATGATCATTTAACTTTTTAAATAATTGATTTAAAATTATTTATCATGAATATTAGCAATAAAACAAAGGCATTTCACTTGCTCTGCTGCTCCTGCATCCTGTCAAATAATAATACTCTCCAAAAATAATGATTTATAAAAATAATCCCTATTCTATGCTCTCCGCTGCCACAAGGAAATAGCATAGGGTTCACAGAATATTCAAGAGTCTCTGCTAAATGTTTCCAGAGACAACTAGTCCTGAGGGAAGTAGGGAACAAAAATCATTAGCCAGATAGTGAGGAAAACAATGGCAAACAAGGCTCAAACAGGTGATTTATTTTTCTTACAATTCAGGACAGGGCCATCTCTAAATGTCATGAGGATATGTCATCTTCACTATTTCCAATCCTGGGCATGTTTGTGAACATTTTTTTCTCTTTTAGCTTCCAAGAATTGAAATATCTTTCTTGCATTGCTGAGAAATTTTCATTTATGAGCTTTTGTGGAACAAAACAAGTTCTGTATGAGGATTTTCCTATGCCCTCTACAGATTAGAAACAAACATGTGACCTGGGTTTTGCATATCAAAAGCCATAACCTGGAATTTCAAAATGGAAACTAGTGACTCAAAGAAAGAGGGACAAGAGAGTAGTAGCTGTAACAGGGATTGGTGGCAAAATCACCACAATTTCTGTTCTGTGCCCCTGGGGGCTGGGGTACAAGGCAGGACATTTGGTTCTGCAGCATGTGTGCTTATGGTGTTGGTTGCTTAGATTGTAAGTTGTTTTTAGAACTTGATTTTTTAGTCTTTCTCACTGTGCTTTTTGAGTCAATATTGACTCACTAAATCTATCTCTGCTTAAATCAGCCAGAGTATTATCTCTCATTCATAGTTATTGCTCATGGGTAGTATAATCATCAATCATCATTATAATGATCATCTTCATCATTCTTAATAGCTAAATTTTACTGGACATTTCAACACTCTGGGCATTGTTTTCTGTCAAACACTTCATGGACATTATTTTAAAAACATTCTCAGCAACTCGTTTCACAATTCTGAGAGTTGGGTACAATAATTATCCTCACTTTACTTTTAACAAAACTGAAGAAGTTAAGGAATTTGGTAAAAATTAATCCCAGCCAAAAGCTAGGGTTTAAACTCAAACACATTAAATCCGCACATTGAACTGTTTCCATTACTAGTCATGTCATTTATGTTATTATTGAACTTCCTTTAACAAACTTCAGGTGTATTATTTCTAATCATCTAAACTTATGTTATCTCACTACTATATTAATATTTTAAATTCTCTGTGAAATAATTATGGAAGGTATAATCAGTCTCCTCTTGCAAATTAGAAAACAGAAAATAAGTGAGTTGCTCAAACTTACAGTTAACATGAATTACAGACTGGGATTAAACTCAACTCATGTCTTTTGACCCTAACATAATTCAAATTTTATTACACTAGCAAAATCTTAAAGTAATCTCGCTACTATTTCAAGTACAGAGACCACTTTAATCATGGTAACTATACTTCAAAACATTGAAAAGTCAGAGGCTACATGTGTTTAGTCAGATTTGTATTCCCAAAGGATCTGCAGTCTTAATAAACTTTCATTAAATACTTGTTGGGCTGATAAACTGAATCATATAATGTCCCTTAACCTTAGAGGTAGTTTACTATTAATAATTGTAGGGGTTTCCCCCACCTTTTTACCATACAGAATTCTGACTTGCCTGAAAATATCTCCTTTACTTTGTCCCCATAGGGAAGTAATAGAAGCTAAAATGCAAAAAAAAAAAAAAATATGGAATATTAAGTGGGTAACAGGATAAAATGTATCTATAGGGTTGTATAATAACGAAAAATTACAAAATAACTTAAAATTTCTATGTGAACCAGAATAGTCCTCTTTAATTAAATTTATTTATTGATAATATTCACTTTCTATTATTTATTAAAAATGTTATTTTACTTAAACAATAGTAGTAAGTCTTCATTTAAATCATGTAACAACCTCAGATGCTTGAAGTCAGCTTGGTCCTTCTCCCCAGTGTTTTCTATGACTTTCTACCCTGTTCTCCCCACACTGGCTTTCTCAGTGTTCTTTGATTATATCAAGCAAGTTTCTCCCGCAGGACCTTTGTTCTTTCTTTTCCTCTACCTTGAACAAATGCCCCCCTGATAGTTTTCTGGCCGGTTCCCTCACTTCACTGAGCCTTCTATGCAAATGTCAGAGTCACATCTAGGTCTATCACAAAAACTTTGTAAATTGACATCATTCTGCACTGACTCCCTACCCCCCACCATCCTCCTTATTTTTCTTCATTGACTTAACATTTGACCTAGTGTGTACATATGCGTATCTATTTTTTATATATCTGGGTGTTTAACTATTTATTGTTTGGTTCTTCTACTAAAAACACTACAATACAAGCTTTAAAAACATGGCCTGTTTTGGCCACTGCTCTGCTGAATTTCCAGTGCCTAAAACAGTGTTTGATACATACTATACTTCCTGTTTGATGAATATTCGTTGAGTAAAAGAAATTCATATAGGCTCATGTAAGCCAACTGCTGAATTCCTAGCTGAGTTGTTTACTCTTGTCTTGTTGAAAAATCACTCTTTTTTTCTGATTAGAAAGCTTCAGCCCTTCTAATAAATGGTTATTCCTTTTTTTAATGCTTTTTTTTAAATCCCATTCAGCATTCATTCTATTCCTTATAAGATTATGTTTTTATTCAGTGATTCTTTCTTATGTTTCTTGACATAGACTGGGATTTTTGTTCTTCCTCATAAATCATTTTGAATGTTAGAAAGTACAATGCCTTGCATATTAAAAATGGATTTTAAGAGCCATAATGAAAATAGGTAGAAAGATGTTCATTTAAATTAAGAAAAGAGAGCAAAAACAATGGTTGGGTCATTTAGCCTACAAGTAAGAGAAAAACAATTTCGCTTATTTACTTATCCTGATTCCTATACCAACTAGAAAAAATTATAATACAATAAGGTTAGTGTCCTTTCCAACTTTCCCCTCTTTAGCTGACTGAACAGAAAAAAAATCTGAAAATCTGAAAGTTGAACTGGAACTGATGTAACATTAGCCTTGAAAAGGACTCATACATAAGGCTATATATTGTTTGAAAATGTGAAACTCAAAACAAAATTGCAAAACAAAATTAGTTTCACAAACTAAAACAATTCATAAACTTCATTAGTGTAAAACCAACATAAGACCATAATTGCATATTAATGAGGTAAATGGATTTAATCCACAACAACAAAGAAGAGTATTCAATCTATAAATAGACAATTTTCTATTTGAGATGCAGCACAGATCATATATCGGTTTAGTGTCCTTGGGCCAGATTTCAGACCTCTCTGGGCCTCAGTTTTTATAAACATTGAATTAACAAAACAGAAAAAATGAATATTCAGATTAAGTCATTTTTGCCACCTGGTGCATCCTGTGTGGTCCAAAGCATTTTCTCATTTGGTCATTTGACCTTTGTGCTAATAAATCATCCTCACTAGATACAAAAGCATTATTCAGCACTGTTTTCAAGTCTGTTCCACAAATAGGCCCATTATAAATTACCTTTGTAATACATACATCAGTGATCCCCAATCTTATAAAAGCATTCTCCCTTTGGATTAAAAAAAAAAAAATTCTCATGCCTTCTGCTGTTCTTTGCAACTTCAAGCTATATCAAATAATGTGGTTACTTTAATAATGATGGCGCAATTTGTTAGCTAGCTTATCTACCTATCTTCCTTCTTTTTATTCTTTCTACTCATTCCAGTTTTTCTTATAGTATCAGTTTTGAAAAATTGTGATTTTCTAGAAACTTGCTCTTTCATTGAAATTTTCAAGTTCTTTATAGTATTTCCTTTGAGTTTTTTGTTTCTTTGCTTGTTTTTAATACATATAGGATCTGTAGCGAGTTCTCCCCTTTCATTCATGGTTTGTGTGTGTGTGCTGTGTGTGTATGGGGGTGTGTGTGCAAGTGTGCATGTGTGTGTACAATTCAGTGAGAATCACTCAAAGGCTTATCAATTGTATCATCTTTTTAAAGAACCAACTTTTGGTGTTGTTGAATCTCTTGTTGCATGTTTTTTCTTTTTTTTCCATTAAATTTCTTTTCATATCTTTAGACTATCCTTCTTACTATAGCATTTGGGTTTAATTTGAGGATTTTAAAAAAATTCTTGAGATAGATACATGGCTTATTAATTTTCAACCTTTCTTCTTTTGTCCTACATGAATTTGAACCTCAAATGTCCCTTTAAGCACTGCATTAGCTTCATTCCACACATTTTGATATATATTGTCATTATCACTTAGTTTAAACCACTTTCTAATTTCTATTAATTTTTTTACATGACCCATAGCTTAGATAGAAGTGTGTTTCTTAAATTCTAAATATATGTATATTTTCAAATCATCATATTTTTAAGTCACTGAGCATGATTGCATTTCTTTTTATCCATTACAATGATTTTAATCCTTATGACTTATGATACTGCCCATTACATGATTAATATTTGTAAATGCCCCATGTATGCTTTGAAAGAAAGTATATTTTGCGTATGGGATACAGTATTTATATATAGATATAGATATCTAAATATATTATATTTATATCGATATAATATATATAGATATCTAAATATGTATGATATATGCAAGGTTACTTATCAATATATATGTGGAGATAGAATCAATTGCACTGATAACCATATCTTCCATAGAATTAACACTGTTCTAACAAGTTCTGATCATTTATTCAATAAATATTTTTGAGGCTTACTAAGCATTAGGTAGTGTTAACTACTTTCCATGGATCATTTGATTCAATATTGTCTACAGTTCTATAAAATTAGAGTAAAGAAACCAAGACTCTAAAAGGTTACAGAATTGCCCATTGTCCCACAGCTGGGAAGTAATGGGGAGAATATGATGGGTGGCATGTGACCCCAAACCACTACTGGAATCCAATTCTGTATTACTCCAAGTTCAAGCATTCATAACATTACTCAAAATTACTTTAGGTAAAGGTCTTTATCACATATACAGCAAAGATTTGTTTATTTTTTTCCCTTCCATCCATCTGTTCTGTCAAGTCCCTGAGTATTTAAATTTCTCTTTACCCATAAATGACTCTCTTTGGAGATGCTGCATCTTTCTCTTACAGTTTTGAAGAACTAGTATTTATGTTTTGATTATTATAGAGAAGGCCATTGGGAACGTGAGCTGAGAAGAGATCCCTATTTGTCCAGGAAAAAGGGATGGAGAGAGAAATAGTTATTAAAATTATTCTGTGGCACTCTTAGTTGTCTCCCAAGGCAGAAATATCTCAGCTGCCTTTACTTCCTGGTATATTAGTCACTTCTTCACAAGGACCGTATCTGATTTGTTTATCACTATATGTTTGCTACTTAGCACAATGTAGACAGTAATTATTTGCTAAACTAAGTAATGAATATATAATGTAAAAATTATACAAGGAAAGGAATTACTGACTTTTTAAAATTTAAATCACATAAAGATATACAGAGCAGATAAAACCTTGATCTATATCACAGATCAACTTTAAAATAGAATTTTCTCACTTTGTTTCAAATGTATTTTCAACTTCTGTTTCAATGCCTCAATGAGCTCGCTTATGCTACAGTGTAACAAGATAAGCTCACCCAAAACTAAAATTTCCAATTAAAAATTTATATGTAGATTTTCTTCTGTAATTTATAATCCACAAGTCATGCATGTTATCCTGGTATTATGAACTTCAAATAATCATCATAGAAAACTCTCCCGATAGCCTTCTTTTATTGTTAGTACAACTGTAGAGAGTTATGGTCAGTTTCTTATTGAAAAATGTATGAGGCAAGATAATAAAAAGTGGGTACTATACAATAAATCATTTTGACCAGATATGGAAATTATAAATGCAGATCAACTAAAAAGCTAGCACCTTGACTAATGGCACTATCATGGTTATTCTGTGGAAAGCAACTAGTTCATTTTTTGCTGGATGTGGGCCATTGCATAAAATAGAATCATTCTGGTTTCATTGTATTATCATTGTTGCTTTATCATTATTATTTTTAAATCAAAACAGTTCAAGGCTGGCTTTGTAACATGAAAAGCATAGTCTGAAATAGATAAAAATCTAAGTCTTGTTCAGTAAAACTGTAAAAACTACTATTTTAATGACATTTGCACTGCTCCAGTCATTCACATAATAGCATATGAGAAATTAATAGGTATTGTGCAAAATTTGAAAATACAATATATGCTATTTTTTCTGTCTTTTTTCATTAAACATAATTGTTCTGAGATTCATTGATTTTGCCCCATGTATTAATAGTTCATTCTCATGAACTCATCATACGGACATTCTGAAAGGTTTCTACTAAGTTACCTACAAATGCATTTGGGGGTTTCTGGGTTTTGTTTATTATAAGTAAAGATGGTATGAACATCAGTGTACAAGTCTCTAAGAGGAACATATATTTTCATTTCTGTTGAGTAAATATCTAGTGAAATGATTGGATCATACTTGTATGTTAGTAGTACATAGTATGTTTAACTTTTTAAGAAACTGCAGTTTTCCCAAGTGATTGTACCATTTTACAAGGCCAGAAGCAGTTGATAAGTTCTAGATTCCCCACATTCTTGCTGAAACGTGGTGTGGTCAATCTTCTAAATTTTAGCCATATTAAAAGATGTGTAGTGGTTTCCCACTGTGCTTTTTATTTGCATTTCCCTAGTAAGTACTAATATTGAACATCTTTTCATGCATTTGGTGATTCAAATTTTCTTCACATTTTAAAACATTTGAGTTGTTTGGGCCTTTTTTTATTAAGTGTTTAAGCATTTGACAACTATTCTAGATACGATAAAGTTCTTATCGTATATACAGAACTTTACAAATATTTTATCCCAATGACTTTCATTGTCATTCTATTAACAGAATTTTTTGAAAAGCAAAAAATTTTAATTTTGAAGATATTAGATTTTAAAATTTAGTGTTTTACGGGTTGTGCTTTTGTGCTATATCTAAGATGTAAACAAAAGCTTTTTAAAAGATATGAGAAAAGACTCAACATCACTAATCATCAGGAAAATGCAAATTAAAACCACACGATATCATCTTACCCCAGTTAGAACGGATTTTATTAAAAAGTTCAAAAGGAATAGGTTGCTGGTGCAGATGCAAAGAGAAAGGAATAGTTATACACTGTTGGTGGGACTGCAAATTAGCAAAACCTCTATGGAAAACAGTATGATGACTCCTCACAAAACTAAAAGGATAGCTACCATTTAATCCAGCAATTCCATCACTGGGTATTTACCCAAAGGAAAAGACTTCTTTTTGTCAAAAAGACACTTGGACTTGAAATATTTATTGCAGCATGGCTCACATTGCAAAGATGTAGAATCAACCCAAGTGGCCATCAATTCATGAGTGCATTAATATGTGTACCGCACAGTACTACTCAGCCATAAAAAAAGGTTACCTTTTTAAAAATTGGATGGAACTGGAAACCATTCTCCTATGTGAAGTATCCCAAGAATGGAAAAACAAACACTACATGTACTCTCTATTAAACTAGAATTAACCAATGACTATACATGTATGCCGAGGAAAGTAAAACTCAGTGGGAATCAAACCTACCTAACGGGTACAATGAACACTATTTGGGTGATGAGCTGTCCTAAAACCATGGCTCAAGCACTAGAAAAGTGATTCATAGAACCAAAAATATTTGTACTTACTTAATACTTTAAAATCTAAAAGATTTTTTTTACAATATTGGGTTTTACGTTTAGCTCTTTTGTCTATTTTTAGTTAAATCTCTGTGTATAGTATGAGGTATAATTAAAAGGTGATTTTTTTCATATGTATACTAAAGTGTTCAAACACAATTTCTCCACCAAATGGCCCTTGCATCATTGGCAAAAGTTCGTTGCTCCTTATGGTCTCGGTTTATTTCTGAAGTCTTATCTTTGTTAATTGATCTATTTGTCTATCGTTGTGCCAAAACCACAGTTTTGGTTACTGTAGCTTTACAGGAAATCTTAAAATCAGGCAGTGTCAGTTCTCCAATATTGTTGTTTTTAAATTTTCCTAGGTTCTTTTTACTTCATGGTGATTTTAAAATAAGTTTCTCTTAATTTCTAAGAAAAAAGTCTTCTGCTATTGGGATTTTGCTGAATCTATGAATCAGTTGAGAGGAACTGACACCCGAATGGTATTGAGTCTATTGATTCATAAATATGCTATAGTTCTCCATTATTTAAGTCTTTAATTTCTCCCATAAATATTTTATAGTTTGCAGTATAATAGTGCTGTCAAATAATTAGTCAATTCAACCCTAAGTATTTGTTAGGGCTATATGTTATTGTAAATAACAGCATTTCTTAATTTCAATTTCTGATTGTTCATTATTATATACAGACATAAAATTGATCTTTATGTGTCAATCTTTTATTTTGTACACTTGCTAAACTCACACATTAGTTCTAATAGCTTTTCTTAAAATTTCATCCGATGGAATAATTTCAGCTGCAAATAAAAAAAAAACATACTTTGCATTCTTGGAATAAACTCCAGTTGCTCATGATGTATTTTACTTTTATAATTTTGGTTTCAGTTTACTAAAAGTTTGTTAGAATTTTTGTACACAGGCATGTAGGGGGGTATTGACCCACGTATGTCTTTGCCTGTAAAGTCTTTGGTTCTGGTAATGAGTCTCATAGAATGATTTAGTAAATAGTCCCTCCTCTTCAATTTTCTAGATGATTTCATGTAGAATTGATTATTTTTCCCCTAAATATTTGGTAGAAGTCACCCTGGAAGTCATCATGGCTTGGAGTTTTATTTATAGAATAATATTTTTTATTGTTGACAAGTGTCGTGCTTCATTTTCATTTTCATTCATTTATTTGTTTATTTGTTTGCAGTTTTTGGCCAGGGCTGGGTTTGAACCCACCATCTCTGGCATATGGGGCCGTCGCCCTACTCCTTTGAGGCACAGGCACCGCCCTCATGCTTCATTTTTAAACAAATTAGTAGACTTAGGGTGTACAAGTAATTGTTTTGATACATGGATGAATTGTAGTGGTTAGTCACAGCATTTAGTGTACCCATCACCAGAAAAGTATACGAGGGCTGACTGGAAACTATCCAGCTATGTGATATGAAAGATAGAGACATACAAAGCTGGATACTTTCTATATAGCCCTTGCACATAGTTCCCAAAGTAGATAGGCAAATTTAGATCCTTTGCCCACCTCCCACTCTGCCCCTTTCTGAGTCTCCAAGATTCATTGTACCACTCTATGTGACTTGTATACCCATGGATTAGCTACCATTTTATAAATATGAGCACATATGGTATTTGTTTTTCCATTCCCAGGACACTTCAGTTTCATCCATGATACTACAAAAGACATTATTTTTCTCTTGAGAGACGCCCAAGTACTATTCCATGGCCTATACCCACCACATTTTCATTATTCACTCATCAGTGATGGACACTTTGGTTGATTCTATATCTTTACAATTCTGAATTGTGCTGCAATAAACATACAAGTAAATGTGTCCTTTTGATATAATGATTTGTTTTCACTGGGGTAGAGCTCCAGTAGTGGGATTATTATTAGTTCAAATGGTAGCTCTACTTTTAGTTCTTCAAGGATTCTTCACACTGCTTTCCATACAGGTTGTACTAACTAGCATTCCCCCCAACTCTATGTAAGCATTCCCTTTGTAGCTCATCTGCGCCTCCATCTGACTTTTTCATAATAGCCAGTCTGACAGGGGTAAGGTGGTATCTCATGGTGGTTTTAATTTGCACTTCCTTAATGATTAGTGATGCTGAGCATTTTTTCATAATTTGTTGGCCATTTGTGTTTCTTCCTTTGAAAAATGTCTGTTCATGTCTTTCCCCCACTTTTTAATAGGGGGGAAAGTTATTATTTTTAAATAAGTATTTAATTAAATTAAATTTAAATTAAATATTTAAATAAAGTTATTATTTTTTTCTTGCTGGTTTATTTGAATTCCTTGTAGATTTTGAGTAATAGTCTTTTGTTGGATGTATAGTTATGAATATTTTCTCCCATTCTATTGGTTGTATGCTTAATCTGTTGATTATTTCTTTGACTGTGAAGAAGGTTTTTAGTTTAATTAAGTCCCATTTGTTCGGTTTTATTTTGTTGCAGTTGCTTTAGGGGAGAGTGGTCATAAATTCTTAAGTTTTCTACTAGGATTTTTATGGTGTCTGGTATTACATTTAAGTCTTTAATCCTTCTTGAATTAATTTGTTTATGCAGTGAGAGACAGGGATCCAGTTTCATTTTTCTGCATGTGGCTATCCAGTTTTCCTAGCACCATTTATTGAATAGGGTGTCATTTCCCTGGTGTACATTTTTGTCTGCTTTGTCAAAGATAAATTGGTTATAGGTATGTAGTTTTATTTCTGGGTTCTCGATTCTGCTCCATTGATTTATGTATCTACTTTTATAACTGTACCATGTTGTTTTGGTTCTATACCCTTGTAGTATAATCGGAGGTCATGTCACGGATGCTTCCAAATTTGTTCTTTTTGCTTAGGTTGACTTTGGCTATTCAGGTTCTTTTATGATTCCATGTAAATTTTAGAATTATTTTTTATTCTATGAAAAATAGTATTGGTATTTTGGAGGGAATTGCTTTGAATCTGTATGTCACTTGGGTAGTATAGACATTTTACAGGATTCCTTATTCCCATTCATGAACATGAGAGGTTTTTCCATTTGCTTATGTCATCTAGGATATCTTTCATCAGCATTTATAGTTTTTCTTCCAGAGATCTTTCACCTCCTTGGTTAAGTACATTCCTGGGTAGTTAATTTTCTTTTCAGTTCCTGTAAGAAGTATTGTGCTATCGGTTTGATTCTCAGCTTGGCTACTGATAGTGTATACAAATGCTACTGATTTGTGTACATAATTATAACATGAGATGTTACTGTATTTATTTATCAATTCTAGGTGTCTAAGACTTTCTAATATAAGATCATGTCAGTGGCAGACAGGGAAGTATGAGCTCCTCTTTTCCAGTTTGGATAAACTTTATTTCTTTATCTTCACTGATGGCTCTAGGAGTTCCAGCACTATGCTGAATAGAAATGGTAAAAGTGAGCCTTCTTGTCTTGGTTCAGTTCTTAGAGAAAAGGTTTTCAACTTTTATCCATTCATTATAATGTTGCCTGTGGGTTTGTCATATATAGCTTTTATTATTTTGAAGTAAGTTACTTCTATGCCTATTATGTTGAGGTTTTTATTATAAAGGGGTACACAATTTTACTGAATGCTTTTTCTGCAGCTACTAAGATGATCATATGGTTTTTGTTTTTAATTCTGTTTCTGTTGTAACTCATAGTTATTAATTTGTATATGTTGAGCCATCCTTGCATGCCTGGGATGAAACCCACCTGATCATTGTGAATTATGTTTTTTACATGCTTTCAGATTTAGTTTACCAGTATTTTGTTGAAAATTTTTGATGTTATGTTCAGGAGAGATATTGATCTGTAGTTTTTATTGTTATTGTGTACTTTTCTAGGTTTGCTATAGTTAGGAAAGATTCCCTCCTTTTTTTTTTTTTTTTTTGAGACAGAATCTTACTATGTCACTCTTGGTAGAGTGATATTGCATCACAGCTCACAGCAACCTCAAACTCTTGGGCTTAAGCTATTCTCTTGCCTCAGCCTCCTAAGTAGCTATGACTACAGGCATCTGCAACAGTGCCTGGCTATTTTTTATTATTGTTGTCATTGTTGTTTAGCAGGCCTGGGCCTGGTTCAAACCCACAATCCTGGTATATGTGGGTAGCACCTTAAATGCTGAGCTACGGGCACCAGGCCAGACTCCTTCCTTTTTGCTGTTATTAAACATTTTCAGTTAGAGGTCCCAGTTTTTCTTTGTGGTCTGATGGAATTAGGTGGAGAATCTATCAGGTTCTAGACATTTTTGTGCTAGGAGGTTTTTTTTTTTTAATTGCTAATTCAGTCTCAGAACTCATTATTGGCATGTTCAAGATTTCTGTTTCTTCTTGATTAAAGTTTGAGAGGTTGTATTTTTCCATTTTTCTCTCTTTAAAAAATATTTCAAAGTATTACAGGAATACAAATATTTTTGTTTGCATGAATTGCTTTAATAATGCTAGTGTCATGGTTGTTCGTGTACCCACTACCCAGATAGTGTTCATTGTACCCATCAGGTAGATTTTCACCAGTTGCTTCCTCCCCTCCCCACTTGATTTCATTTTGTCTTACTTCCTTCTATGGATGTGTCTGCTCACTGGTTACTTCCAATTTAAAAGTGAATACATGTGGTGCTTGCTTTTACATTCTTTAGATACTTCACTTAAGGTAATGGTCTTCATTTTTATCCAAATTGTTGCAAAATGCATTAAACCATCTTTCTTCATGGCTGGGTAGTATTCCATGGGCACTTGAGTGATTTCACATATTTGCAATTGTAAATTGTGTTGCAATAAACATTTGAGTGTAGTTGTCTTTGACAAAAACATTTTCTTTTTCTTTTGAGTAAATATTCAACAGTAGGATAGGTAGATAGAAGAGTAGGTCTACTTTTAGATCTTTGAGGTATAGAGATGTGTTCTGTTTTCTATATAGGTTATACTAATTTGCAGTCCCACCAAAAGTGTGTAAGTGTTTCTCTCTCTTTGCATTCTGGCATATATATTTGAGGTTGTTTTGTTTTCTTATTGAATTGTTGATTCCTTTATCATTTTTTAATGTAATAATCTACTTTGTCTTTTCTTTTTTTTTTTTTTTTTTTGACTATTAGCTCAAAATTTGCTTTACTTGATATAAGGATGCTCAGTTTTAGTTTCCATTGCATGGGACTTTTTTTCCATCTCTTGAGACTATGAGTCAAGTAGGTTTCTTATAGACAGCAGATATTTGGACTCTGCTTTTTCTTTTTAAATCAATCTGCCAATCAATATATTTTATGTGGAACATAAAGACTATTTACATTCAATGTTAATATTAATAAGTGAGATATTGTTTCAGTCAGCATGACCATTATTGCCAGTTGCTTTGTTTAATCCCTCATGCTACTGTTTTATAAAAGTTATGAATTTCCACTTTTGATTTTTTTTTTTTAAGAGACAAGGTCTCACTTTGTTACCCGCAGTAGAGTGCCATAGCATCACAGCTCACAGCAACCTCCAGCTCTTAGGCTTAGGTGATTCTGTTGCTTCAGCCTTCCAAGTAGCTGGGACTTCAGGTGCTTGCCACAATGCCCTGCTATTTTTTGTTGCAGTTTGGCTGGGGCCAAGTTCAACGACCACCCTTGGTCTATGGGGTGGAGTCCTACTCACTGAGCCACAGGTACCGCCCCACTTTTGATTGTTTTGACACTGGTAGGTGTCAATTGTTCTTTCTGGCATTTAGAACACTGCTGTGCATTTCTTTTAGGGAAGGCCTAATGGTGACAGATTTCCTCATCTGAGAAAGATTTTATTTCTCTGTTTATAAAACTTAGTTTTTCAAGACATGAAATTCCTGTCTGGAAGTTATTCCGTTTAAAAAGAGTCAAATTGGGGCCAGGTGCAGTGGCTCATGCCTGTTATCCCAGCACTCCCGGAGGCCAATGTGGCCTGTTTCTAAAAATAGCCAGGCATGTAGTAGTCCCAGCTACACAGGAGGCTGAGGCAAGAGAGTAGCTTCATGCCCAAGAGTTTGAGGTTGTTGTGGGCTATGACATCATAGCACTCTACTAAGGGCGACAAAGTAAAACTCTTTCTCAAAAAATAAATAAATAAACAAATAAATAAACAAATAAAAAGAGTCAAATCGATTCTGGTTTGTAAGGTTTCTGTTCAAAAGTCTGTCATACTCTGATGGGTTTTCCTCTGTTAATCATTTGATACTTTCTACTTGATGCTGGTAGAATTTACTCCTTCTCTTTCTCTTTGGATAGACTAAGGACTATGTGCCTCAATGATGTCCCATTTGCAGTCAATGACATTTTTATAACTGGATGACCAGGGAACTTTTACTTTATTATTCTCTCATATAGGTTTTTTGAAATTTTGCTTTTTCCTCTTTTCCCTTGGGATACTAATATACTTGGGTATTTTACATGATCAAGTATTTCTTAGAGTCTTTGTTCATTCCTACTGATACTTTTTTCTTCATTTTTGCCTGAGTTATTTCAAAAAGCTTGTCTTCAAGCTCTGAATTTTTTTCTTTTGCTTGACCTAGTCTGTTCAATCTTTCCACTGTACTTTGAAATTCCATAAATAACTTATTCATTTCCAGAATTTATTATTTTTAAATATTTATCTCCTTAGGAAATCTTTAATTCATGTCCTGATTTTCTTTTTTGTTTCTTTGTGTTGATTTTCAATTTTCTCATTGATCCCACTGAGCTTACTGTGATCTATATTATGAATTCCATAGCCAATATTTCAATTTTCTTTTAGGATGGAGTTCATTGCTGGAGAGATAGTGTAATCCTTTGGAAGTATCAAAACAGCCTTTGTTTTTTTTTCATATTGCCAGAAATCTTATGCTGGCTCCTTCTTATCTAGAATATCTTCTTCAGCTCAAAACAGAAAGCTTTAGGGATCATTTTTTCTCCTCTGACAGGAACTGTGTGCTATTCTGTACACATAAGGAGAGGCACAGTGCCTTTTGGCTCTTCCTAATAACACCACTCACGGTGGTGTTGCTGGTAATTTGGGTTGTATATCTCAGACCTCTGGGAGAGTGTTCAGGTGCCAGTGGTAATAGACTATAGGCAGGTCGACCAGCTGTGTTCAAGGCTATCAGACTAGCTAAGGGGCTGTGGCTGAAATGCTGCAGCAGGGATGGATAGTTTTGGCAGGGGCTTGACTCCAGGGAACATATTTTCCTCCTACAAGGGACAAACAGCTCAGGGAGAGGATGCCTAGGCCTGTCCTCCCTCAGGACTCACTAGAGTTGGTAGTTATTGCTTGCATGCTGGTAGTGGCAGTGATGAGCCAGGTGGTGAGCAGGCTATGAAACAACCCTTAACTATAATTCAACTTCTTTAGTAGAGCGAGGACTAATTTTCTTCATGAGTGGTGTTTGGTAATTTATATGTTAGGAAATTTATAGGAACAAAAGTTATTAATAATATATATGTATTATCCTACTACTATCTGTAGAATCTGTAGTAATATAACCTCTCTCATCAGTACTATTGATAATTGTTAGATTCTTTTTATTTTTTTATGATTAGAATGACTAAAGTATATCGATTTTATTGATCTAAAAACATTTGATTTTACTTATTTCTATGTTGATTTTCTGCCTTCTGTTTTATTTATTTCAGCCTTAATCTTGACTCTTTCTTCTGCTTACACTTGATCTATTTTTCCTTTTTTTCTCATTTCATAGAGTAGATACTGAGGTCATTAATTTGAAACCTTTCCAATATTCTAATATTGGCACTATATTTGCAAGTAAGAAGGTAGACAGTGACCCAGATTTTTTTTTGCCTGGCAGTTGGCCATATTCAAATGATAGCACCAAACATGAAAAAACATCCAGGCCATTAGAATCTCTCCTCCTGTATACCACACTCTTATCTCATTTGTGAGAGTGCTTAGTGGAAAACAATGGTACAAGGGTCAAATCAAGAGACATGTACCAAGGATAATAAAGAGAAAGCATCAATGCTTAGATGAGGCTTCAATGCAAAAAGAGCATAGCACAGACCAGAAGCAGAGCTGGTTCAGCTGCTCAGTCCTTGGGCTCTGAGAAGGGGAGACTCTGGAGAGTTTCCAGCATGGTCTGGCCTTATTCAACATGCCCAAGTTAAGCATCAGAGAGAGTCCTAATTCATGGCACAATAATGTTGTGGAATAAAATCAACCACAGCACCTTTAAACACAGCTCTTATTTGAGAATCTAGGCATGAGAAGGGACTAAACTATACAATTTAAATATTCTTAATTATTATGCATGATTGTACTTTAAAAAGGTATTAAAATACATACAACATACAATAATACAATATAAATACAAAGTACAAAAAATTTACTTTTATAACAAGTACCTTTCAGGTCGATTTTTGAAGTGAGAAACACTTGAGTTTCAAATCTCATTTTGGTACATACCAATCATGTGATCTAGGGTGAGATATTTTAATGCCTTTGTTCTTCAGTTTCAGTATCTGGAAGATGGACATAAAATTTATGTAGGAAAAATACAAGTTGCCATATGAAGAAGATTCTTGTAAAAGAAAAATAAAGAGAGGAAACTAGCTACAGCAGAGAAGAAAACATTATCAAATGACTATAGGTAGAGACATGTGGTCCTAACGCTAAAATTCAGATATCAGGGCAGATTGAAACACCATTACAGAAAGAAAAATTAATGAAACAGAACAAAGTCTAGGAAACTATCCCAATAATGACGAAATTTTATCTTCATTACAGGAAACATTTCAATACTTGCAGAAAATGTACAATCTCTATATTGTTGAGACAAATTAGCAACTTGAAAGAAATAGATCTGCAGAATAACGGAGAGTGGAAGACCACGACATTATTCAGGTGTACTGAAGCACTGAACACTGTTCTCTCCCAGGTGATGATATGGACTTGTTGACATAGTATGTTTCTACATAATTTTTATAAATTAAAATACTTTATTAAATGTACATTTTCTTAGAGTTGTGATTGCAAAAAAAAAAAAAAAACCCAGTAAGTGCAAAATTCAGCTTTCCTGGTGTAGCTGTTGAGCTAAAAGGAGTTACCCAGAGCTGCTGGTTCACAGTCAGGATGCTAAAGATCAAAGAAATCTCTTATGAAAAGAATTTCTTCTTAATGTCAGAGTAGAAACCTTCCTAAGTAGAACTCAAAAAACCAATAAATTTTTTGGATAGATTCAACTATGAGAACATAATTTTTCTATAAATAAAATTACATACACACACACACCCTTTAA
Source organism: Galagoides demidoff (assembly GCA_963574575.1). Taxonomy (NCBI): domain Eukaryota; kingdom Metazoa; phylum Chordata; class Mammalia; order Primates; family Galagidae; genus Galagoides; species Galagoides demidoff. The sequence goes on from CAUYQV010000479.1 coordinate 65,398, forward strand.
AATTAAGCCACACTTAACAAACTGTGCACAAAATATGGGGGCCTTTTTCCTCTCAACAACTATAGACACACTAATTTTCTTAATATACAAAAATTCATCTAAGTCAATAGGAGAAAAACATGAAAATCCCAGTACTAAAGGAGCAAATGACATAAATATAGTTCACATAACAATAGAAATTATTTTTAACATTTAAAAATATTTTCAATCTTATTCATCATAAAAGAAATATAAATTAGTACTATAAGTTACCATCTTGACCTATCACATTTAAGATCAGAATTTGAGAAAAATCATTGTCTTAGTGAGAGTATTGATCAAGAGGCACATTCTTCTTTGGTTTGACTGTGAATTGGTTTAACCTACATTTGAGACAACTTCACAATATTTTCTAGTTTAAATATGTGTATACCTTCACTAGAAATTCCACTTCTGGAAATTAATCCGAAAGATTTACTCACAAGTATGTATTCAATAATTTAATCAAAGCATCCTAGCAATAGCAAATAATTTGAAACAAAAGAAATATCTAGCAAAGTACATAGTACACATTGATAGAATCCAAACAAGATAATAGCTTAAAATAATTTGACAATTTTCATGTATTGATATAAAACTTCCATAATATACGAGAACACTATTTATATTGTGCTAATATTCGTGCCCTGTACTAAATGACGCTCCTTCGTATGTTTTTACATGTACATGAACAACCCCACCGGTAACACTAATGGTCACTGAATAGACGTACTGGGTGCCAATAACTGAGACTGGAAAGTAGACTCAATTTTTACTGTGTTCCTTTTTGCAACTTTTGAATAATGTAACTTGCTCACCTAAAACTTTTTCAAGTAAATCAATAATCAAAGACAGATCATAAATAATACTATATATAGAGTCATCCATTGTCACTCAGACTATATATATTGGTCATCCATTCTCACTCAGGACAGAAAAATGTCAAGGTATTTATTAGTATTCTTTCCCTTCTATTTGCAAAATACTAATTACCGAATTTACTCCTCTGTGTGTGTGTGCACATATAGATGAGTGTGTGTGAGTTTACTTCTCAGCTTAGAGAATTTTTAATTATTTAGATATTAATTTCTTAACCACTTATTTCCCTCTATAGATGATTTAGAGATTTCAAATAAATTATCAATCTCAAATCAAACAAAATGTTAGATTTGATGAAACCAGCAATTGCATTCAGTTTTTATATTCACCATTTTATACTAATATTTAATTTTACTTGCTATTTAATTAAAATAAAAATTACTTATAATTTATAGTCTATCAGTAAATAATCAACCATAAACTATATATATTTAAATTATACACTTAGATAAATCTGTCATATGTATCCATACATTAAACCACAACCACAGTCAAGATATTTATTTTTATTAAATCATAGCTGTGTACATTAATGCAATCATGGGTACAGTGTGGTGTTTTCATATACAATTTGAAATATTTTCATCAACCTGAAGAAGGACAGCAAATGCGAGAGAAGGATGGATCCCACTTCAGGTCTAACTAAGCAATAGAAATTTATTGATAATTTGAAACACCTGCAGACAAGCTGAGACACCAAAAAGGCATGCAGCAGCCCCAGGTGGCAGGTGAAGGGCTCTTTATACCATGCTCAGCAAGTTAGTGCAATACAGAAGCCAATCATAGCGGTTAAAGCAGGGGGTCGCAAGGTGGGGGTACACATTGGCTCATAATCACAAGATATATCACGAGTCCATTACTTCATGATCATAAGATGGGGTATGTCATAGGGGTTTACACAATTCAGGATGGAAGTACATGGTAGCTTAGACATTAACTCATAATTCAGGGGTACAAATTGGGTAACACTGGGGCTTAATTTGGAATCCAAGCTCTCCCTTCCTTTCGTCTCTTTATGCTTCTTCCCAGAACTTAACTTCCCCTCCCTTGTGGGGGGGGGGGAGCTAAAAGCAATTCTTTACAAGAAGTTTGTTGCCTTTCTTACTAGTCCTGGGGGTTTGGGGTTGGGGGTTCGGTTATTACAAAACTGGTTAACATAGCCTTCATGTCATTTTCTTAGTTATTGTGTTAAGATGTCTATATTCCACAGTCAAGATATTAATCAAATCTATTATCCACAAAAGTTTCTTTATGCCCCTTATAATTCTTAATATACTTTCTATTATTATAGATTAATTTATATTTTCTAGAGTTTTAAATAAATAAAATTCTACTGTTTGTACTTTTTTGGGCTTAACAGCATAGTTATTTTGAGAGTCAGCTAATGCTGTTGTACATGTCAATAATTTTTTTCCTCTTGGGAAATAGTATTCCATTGTCTGGATAATCACAATTTGTCCATTTCCTGGTGTAAAGAAATTTATTTTTGATTCAGTTCTTGGCTATTGTGAACAAAACTGCCCTGAGCATTTATGTACAAATCTTTGCAGGGTCATACATGTTCTTTACTTCTTGCCTTTATATCTGAGAGTACAGTGGGTATACATTATGTTAAGAATACAAGGACAGACAATTAGGTTCACAAACTCATCCTAGAAAAAGTGTTACATACCTCATTGCTGAGGCCAAAGTAGATGTACTTCTCTGGGGCAGCTCCACACCGGGGTCTAGCCCAATTCAAAGCAATTTTGCAACTCTTTTCCTGAGATGGTCATTGAAATGTGATTGCAAATGGTGTGACAATTAAGTTCTTGAATTCATTCTAGAAAAAGTGTTTTGAAACTGCCAAACTAGCTGGGCTGGATGGTTCACATCTGTTATCCTAGCACTCTGGGAGACTGAAGTGGGTGGATCACCTGAGCTCAGGAGTTTGAGACCAGCCTCAGAAAGGGGTAGATCCCATCTGTACTAAAAATAGGAAAAAGAAAGACAGAAAGAAAGAAAGAAAGGAAGGAAGGAAGGGAAGAATGAAAGGAAACAAAGACAGACTGAGAGAATGAGAGAGGGGAGAGGGAGGGCGGGAGGGAGGGAGAGAGGACGGACGGAAGGAAGGAAGGAAGGAAGGAAGGAAGGAAGGAAGGAAGGCAGGAAGGGACGGCAGGCAGGGAGGGACGGAAGCACGGAGACAGGGCTCCGGGGTGTGGAGGGTCAC